>JABFEA020000017.1:22231211-22242188 GCA_019775915.2 Cyphomyrus plagiostoma | reverse complement strand
GAATAATATCTGTGCTTTTCAAAAGCAAACACATATGTGACTTTATGCCCACCCATTCGGATGTGCCCAGAGACAGCCATACACCTTTACGAGGCACATGCCAGGGCCACCTTCATGCTTAGATGCTCCCAAACGGCGACAGTTTGTGCCCCCCACTGAAGACATTGTTGCTTCTGACAGATGTTGCTCCTGAGTCCCTCTGCCCCCAGTGTGCTCTCAACATGATTTGGTAGGAATTTGGGGGGGGGTTTAGTAGGCCCTGTGCCGTGAGGCTTCCTTTCACACGCCACCGGTGTCACTCCGTAGCGTTGCTGAGAGATCTGAGCGTCTCGGCACAGTAGGCTGACTGTTCCCCTCACTGCAAACCTGCCCGTCCTGACTGGCCACAGAACCTCAAAAAAAGCCCTTAAATGCCTCCAACCATTAAACAAGTTAACAGAAAACTGTGTGTGTGCTGAATGAGGACGGGAGGGGGTGGTGGTCTTCAACTCTCATTTAATTACTTTAAAAAAAAAAACAAAAAACAGGGACTAATATTAGTTAATAGCCTGAGATACGGAAGTCATTCACAGTGCCTGGGCCCTGGGCTGCGGGGAGCTGTGGAGCGCTGGCCCTGCCCATTCCGGAAGGTTCTACGCCTGTCTTCCTGTGAGTGATCGGCCTGGTTCTGCAGCCCTGGCATGCAGACGGGGCAATGCCCATAGAGAGGCTGGCTGAAGCCCAGGAGATCGGCTGTTCTGCTCTCAGTCTCTGACACTCTTTGCGCTCTGTGCCAGTCTGTGTCCAGTGGCTCTGCCGTTCATAATCCACATCATCCGCCAACCTTCGCCCATGCCCATGCTGAATGGATTCTTAATAGTGCTGTCTAGTGCCCATCTAGTGCCCAGCCTTCATGGCCAGGGATGGCTTTTTCAGAGATGGATAGCTCATCGTGGATTTGACCCATCCTAGTTTATAGAAGGCATTTTTCATTAATGAAACATTTTGTATTAGACTATAAATTAATAATGATATATTCTTTCAAATTACTTTTTTCATTTTATATAAAGGTAGAATAGCTGAATATGCAGGAAAAATTACAGCTGGATGGTTCATATATTAAAAGGTTAAGCATAAGGCTTGTAAGGGATGAGTTTCACATCATACAGAGAACGATTCAAAGGGGTAGGTTTACATAGTAAAATTCAAATCATGAGGATAAATAGAAATTGATTGCAGAGTAGATAGTAAAGAACTGGTTATCAAGAACTCCCCATCTCTTCATTCGGGGAAGGGAAGCTACTCACCCTGCTCTTTGATGATTTGATTATCATTTTCTGTTGATCCGCCTGTCTGTCCGTCCAGTGCTCACCCCTTACAGATTCACAGTAAGGCTAAAACGCACTGCAGGAATCACAGTGCACTGCACAGCTGTGACAAGATTTCCTCCCATTATCTCAAAGTGATGAATGCTGTTCTTGACCGTGAAGTCAAAAGGCTGCATTTGGGCAAAATCAGAAACCACAAAATAATTTTACACACCCCATATAATGTTTATGTGTTACGAGTACTATTTGATCTTGAGTACAATCTCATCGTAGATTGACCGACTTGTTCTTTTAATGAGAGATAACATTCCTGCAAAATTCAAGCAAAAGAACAAATACAATGTGAAATGTGTGGAAGACTTCTGGCACGAGGTTGAACACGAGCACATGCTCTTGTATTAACACATTGATTCTCCTCATTTGTAACTTCTGCATTTTTGGTTGGGTTTAGAAATGCAAAGATAATGATGACTGATTCTTTCATCCTCATGGGAACAGATCATCCATTTGCATTTATTTAAACTCAGCGGGCAATGTTTTTGAAGTTTTCAAAAACAATGTAGTGCTCTTAGTACTGCCCTATAAATCATTAATTATTAATTATTATGATTATTATTATTATTATTATTATTATTTAAAGCTGCCAGAAATAGACTGGCTTTCAATTAATGAATACTAGTTTAGCCATAAAAGATTTTGAATAAAATCAGAGCTAGTTCTGAAAGATTAAAATCGGAATGTACACACTTTTACAGTATTTGTGCTGAAGGAGAATTTCATCAGATAAACTGGCACATGTCGTAAGAAGCAGCCAGCGTGTGTTGTGTGTCTGCTTTGTGGGTTTCCTCTGGCAACCCAGAGACACAGACTTAGGTCACCCGGATGCTCTCTGAATGAGCCCCGGCGTGTCTGCATGCTTGTGCCCCCTGGCCAGTCTGCCCTCTCCTCAGAAGTGCTCCCGTACCCCAAACAGCCCTCCTTTGGACAGGAAGATGGTTGGAATAAAGACTTATGTTTTGTAATAGACAGCTTGTTTCGGATTTGTCCGCTGAAGCACCCCTTCATCATCTGAGCTATATGCAGTCAATTTTATCCTGTGCCCCCCCCATGTAACTTGAAACATTTTCTTACATGACATAGTTGGTTGTTTTCTATCCGATATACTTTTTGTTCCTTATGTAAACAAATTTGACCCCTTTAGACATCTGGGTATTTTTCTGGTGCAGTTTCTATCATATTATATTGTCAGGTCTTCATACCACCCTCTCTGCCATCTGAGGAAGTTCAGCCACTACGGGATCTATATTCATGGCAACCATCGCGGTGAGGAACGGGGCAGCACCTACCCCCGTCAAGGGCAAGCTTTGATGAGCTGTGTGGTCCACGGAGAAGGTCAACAGCTGTCACCTCCCTTCAGTTTCACCAGTCCAGAGCAACGGGGCAAGTCAGAAAGATCATCGCTGACCCCCCCCCCAGTTCGTCAGTCACCTTTTTCAGCCTCTCTCCCGGTGAAAGGAATGGGGCATTAAAAACCAAATCTGAACGCCACCTGGAAGGCTGCTGATCCAGACATTGTGATTTACCTACCTTCCATTTGACACTCAAACACTGCACCACAGTACATAGCTGCTTACCTTCTTCTTCACTGCATATTTCTGAACCCTTTCCAACTCATTCCAATTACCAGCACGAATGCAGTCCCTACACATCAATTATCTACATTATGTCTTAAGTTCATATTATATTTACTGATTTGTATACTCTAACACATCCTCAATCATCATGCTTATATGTATCTATAAGTATGTAAGTTCCTGTTTATAAAACCACCATCGGATAAGTCCTTCTGCAATAATATTTAATGTGCTTTGTAAGTATGAGTGATTCTATTATCAATCCCGACTGAAAAGAGCTACAGCAGATTTGTTTTTTCTTTGTTCCAAACCACTCTCCTTACCTCCTTTAATTACCTGCACCCTTTCATTCAGACATACTCCTGACTTCACAGGGTGCTTAAAAGTTGACCCATCCATCCATCCATCCATCCATCAATCCATCCATCCATTTTCTATCATTACTTATCCAATATTGGGCCACTGAAAGCCTAAAGTTAATCCCCAGAACCAGGGTACTGCCCTGGACGAGGTACCAGTCATCACGGCTCGCACACACAGAAGTGAAAAGCAATCATAGATATTCACCTAAATCACAACGTTGCAGAGTGCGGGAGGTAACTGGTGAAACTGGAGGGAGCTTACAAGAGCAGAAGGAAAGCTTGCAAACTACAGAGAAACAAGGCCAGGGACAGGATTGGAGCCTGCAGCGCGGCCGGTAGGAGACACGCTAAAAGATACACGTTGACTGTGTTTCTCCAGCATATACAATACATCTGCCACAATGTGAGATGTTCTTTGAAAGACAGTATGTGATTTATTTATTGTGTCCAACTGTTGTGGCTGGAATTCTTTAAAATGATGTTGGCACTAAATGCTTCTGTGCAGTAAAGTCTACATAGAATCCTGCATCAGTTTCCCTTTAACCCGTCTGTCTGAAAATGACAGCGTTTCTGGAAAACATATTATACTCCTGCTTTCATTTCAGTGCCATAGACTCTCTGTTTATTCTCTGTGATCACTATTTTAATCTGATTGAGAGATTATAAAGGGCATATGGGCATATTTTCTGTAAAGAGTTTCATAACAACCACTATTGATGCTGGTCTTCCTCTGTACTTGTTCATTGTACATGTCCGACAAGGGAAGCTGTTGCACACCTAATCCCACAATGGCCAAACTATCTCACCTGCTGTGCCAAGAAGACCATACCAGGCTATCCCAGAACACGGTAAAAGGTTTAATAATAGATTGAAAAATATAAATAAAAACATAACCATTATTCACCTTGAAACATTTAACGGAACAATTACTACATGCAGCATGTGTACTTTTGCATTTTTGAGAATTTAGCATTTTTTCTTTTCCCTCTTTTTCATGCATTTGAACAAATAGGCAACACAAGGCCACATTCAGTATCAATATCATATAAGAGTACTGCTGTGTCTAATAATATTATTGGGTCCTCTGATTTTTCAAGGATTCCTTCTCTTAAAAATATTTAAGAAATGCAGTATATCGGATTCTTGTTGTGACCGTCACCTCCAGCTGAAGCCCCCTTGCGCCCTGGCTAAATTTGAACTTACGAAATCTGATACAGAACCGTTTAGTTCCAGAGTCAGCCCAGTGTTGGTGTCAAATCAGCCATATTCACCACACTGTCCTGTTTTCCTGTTGGAGAAATAGAATCGTATTTCAAGGCAATTATGTTATGCAATCATTCAGAAGGTCAGTGAAACGTGGGCCAGACATTCGTACATGTTATGGTATATTAACTTGTTATTTTAGTATTTGGAGGCAGATTTAAACTGCTTTCATTTAAGGGGAACAAGGTTGATTTCCTTGGCTGTTTTCCAGTCTGTTCTTACTAATGTTAAACTCAGATGGCACTGCTATTAGTTTCATGGTGTTCACCTTAAAGTCGGTTGATCAGTCCTCTCAAATTGAGATGTGTGGCCATTGCATTGAAACCCTACATACAGATATTTATCATCCCTTTCCTTGTTTTGGGGCCTTTTGAAAAATGTGACATACAATTCCATTCCAAGTAGTGCAATATGGCGGCCAACACATCACAATTACTTAAATGAATATTTACTTGTGACTCTGGATGCCCACTGTCTGACATATTTTCACTTATAAGTAATTAGATTAAACTAGCAAGGACAATTCCAATCTACATTTTCTTCACTACAGAAGAGTATTCCTTCCCACACAAAAAAAAAAAAACATATTCAAACTTTTTAACCTCAATTTGTCAAAAACATGTTTAAATGCAAACTAATAACAATATCCTGTATGTCCTTCCAGTAGGGGGCGCCATAAAGGACGTGCCATAAGGACAATTTCAAGGTCCCTAGAAACACAGGGTGCAACTTAGTCTGGATTACAACATAATTCAATTGATCTGGGTTGGGGCCTCAATATGTTGTGCTTTCATAGGGACCAAAATCTGTAGCTGTACCCCTGTTTTTTTTGACTAATTACTCTCCTCTTAATTACTCTCATAATAACCGACTAGTGCTCAGTCTAATAGCCTTTTCTTACAGTGAAAGCAGGGGAGATCTTTAGTGCTCCAGAGTAATGAACAAGGGGACACATAGCAGGAAATGGTGCCTGCTGTTTGGGTGACATCAGCGAGTTCCGAAGGACCGACACGTTCCCAGCCCTCTCATGTAAACGAGCTGCAGTGCCACTAATTGGATTTTCTCCCGTCTGGTTGTCCCTACAGATGGGTTTAGACTGATGACTCTGAATAATTGGAACAAGACTGACCGCAGAGAAGTTGTGCTTTGATATGACTGTCATTGGTTCTGGAAAGAGTTAACATGAGGAGGAGCCTCTCAGTCAGCGGCGGGCCAACGGACTCGCGCTCTGACAAACGGGCAAATCATTCAGACGTTTCTTGTAGTGAGCCGGGTGTCCTACACTAGGAGATCAAAAGGTACTAATTTAACTTTTTGTAGTTTAAAGCAGGGAATTAATCACTATTAGGATAATAAAGCATAAATCCCTTAGTCTCAATCCCCAGACTGTACGGAGATTAAGTCATAAAAAACTGATATTTTTACCTCAGAAAGTTAGTCTATACTACCTGAGATTCATCCCTTTTTGGCAAGATTTTTTTTCTCACTCTTAATACCTTTACCTTTGTTCATCTTCGCAAAAAGATTGACTTGACAAAATCAGATGAATTATGAGGCCCTAGACACAGGTACTTGTTAAGACTTTGGTGAACTGCTTCATTTGCAGTAAATCTGCCTATTTGATTATGAATCATATCATATTATAGATATAAAAATACACAACAACAATTATGTCTCCCCTGGCCGAAACCAATGAAAACCCAGCACTCAGTAAGATGGGTGGCCTACAGGGAATTGAATTAAAACCTGCTTGTTCCAGTTTTTGCTGCATAAAGGCTTTCACCACCATTAAACTGCACTGTGACATTTGTGAAGTTAGGAGTGGAGGTTCATGTGAGACAGCTGGCGTCCTCTCAGCAAACATCCACAGAGCTCTATCGCCCTAAAAGATGTTACTCGGAAGAGATACTACTGTGCATTATGGAACGGGCAGAATCAAAGGGAAGCACTGCTAGATGACTTTACACAAAGCAGACGGCATTGCTCTGAGCAGCGCCTGCACGTAGCCTCTTAATGTATGGCCCTCCGTGCGTAACTGGCCTTTGAAAAGGACGTTTCCTCTTTCCCAAGCTGACGTCACCTTTGAAGCAGCCTGCACTCCTGGGTTCGACTCCCAGATGGGCACCGATAACAGCGTCCTGCTCCCTGAGCTGTATTTCTAAGGCCATCCAGGTCACCACCGCAGAACACGATCATTACCGAAGTATAATGTGCATTTCTGCCTGTGAACCATATGGCACAAACACATTGTTTGCTACCTGTAGCTGTTTGCTTCTCTATTATTTTAGCCCCTACACCCTTATACTTGCTTTTCAAAGTCAATGTCAATGTAAACATTATTCTCAGCTATGCATACGATGAGACGTTTTTGCTTATAATATACAGGCAGTGGCCAATTTACTAATTTATCAAGTACGCCTGCCTAATTGTTAATGCAAACAACCTTCTCATCCAAACACTGAACCATGTGGCCACAGCCCAACAGTGCAGGCAGGGTCGAGAGGTCCAGTTAGTGTTCGGCTAAGCATGAGATCGGATAAGACGCCTGATCCTTGGTGTCAGACGTGGTGGATCCAGCAGCTCGGAAACCGCCGCTCTCCAGGCTGCGAAGTGCTCCTAACTGCTACAGTGTCTATAGTTTACAGAGAGTTCTGTGATGGACAAAAAACATCCAGTCGACTGCATTTCTGTGGCTGAAAACAGCGTGTTAATGGGGGTCTGAGAATATTTTCTATAAAGCTAAACGAAATTCACAAACGGAAAAATAACATCCAAGTATAACAATGATGTGTCGAAAGGCTTCTCTCTTCAAATATTTCGGGTAGCAAAATTAGGTTATAAACGGTCCTATGTATTCCTAATAAAGTGGCCACAGAATGCATATCTGTATTATTTACTCAGCATGTATTATTCGGACTATTTGTAATTATCCTGCGTACTACAACCTAAAGAAAAAAAAATCTCGAGGACATAAACTTGCGCGTATCAAGTAATTAAATTAGATAAGAGGTAAACGAAAAAGATTGAAAAGACGCAGAATCTGAACTTTCCCTTATAAATTGCAGGCTACGCAAGCTGGTGCTCTGAAATACCCTATCTACAGACAATGGTTAAATTTGCACAAATGCGACATATTTTTGCTTCGTGCATAACGTGATCTTATGGCTCTGCTTCCAGTTTCGTGAGGACAGAAAATCCCCCTCCTTGAGCAACTCAGCTTCGCACGTAGGTGCACAGGATCGCAAAACCCGCGGACTCCGCAAACGATCCTGCAAATAGAGTGGGCTGTGTTAGCAGAGATTATGTCAGACTTCATACATTTGGAAAGAGAGACGCATGTAATGTAGCGATGCCACAATTTATTTCAGATTGACTTCTTCCTGACACTTACGGCTGCGAGCAAATAAAAATTTACTGTAATGATAAACGTTCCATTACATCGTTCACCAGTTAAACACAATATATTACATATTGATTACTGTCAAACAGGAATGTATTACAAATACGGAATATAATGGAAAATTAGCTAACTTTATTTAACAATAAAATTACACTGAAAAGTTTACATAAGATGCACATGACTCGGTTAGACGCGTTAAAATTTTGCATGTTCGGTAAAAATCTTTCGTATAGGATTTGGGTACTGATTATAAACTAGATTAGATTTATATTCAAATTCAGAGCGCTACCTTGCTGAAAAATGACACGGAGGGAAGAAATTATAGTGATCGTAAAGTGAGTAATTTGCTCTTTCTGTCAGTAGTGACATGCGTGCATGACGTGAAAGAAGACCGTTTGTGTGGCACAATCCGTTACAAAAAGCTTTGACTTTTGAACAGCATGAAGACTTGCTTTCCTTTATATATGACTCTCGCTCAATACGTAATAACTAATCATTTCCAGTGTTAAAACTAAAATAATAATATATCCCAGAACACTCTCCGCTTGTTAAATGAAGACTGATTAACGAATGTTACTCGCATTCGTTCTGTTCTTGCACTATTCTGGTCATCTCTCCTTTGTATTTCATGGCAGGATCTCAGACCTATGCGAATACATATATGTATATTATTTTTTTAAAATATATACTTTATTGTTTTTATTTGCCTTTTATATTTTATCTCATGTTTTGTTAGATCTTTATTTTTCAAAATATTGTAAGGAGTGAGTAGCAAAAATTTCACTGTAGACATGTACGTTGTAAATTTTTGTATGTGCCAAATAAACTTGCAAGGTGAAGATTACACATCCTTTTATATTCTGTTTTCTGTATCAGGATGAGATATTTTACAGACTATAGCTAATGTTTAAACCTGTTATTTGGAGATTTTCTCAATACGCGGGAATTAATCATTTCCAAAGAACAACTCAATCTTTTAATAAAACTGACGCAATCACGCCGGTCGTTTTTATCTTGAACTTCACCCGACCCAGCAGCAGCTTTGGGAAGTGGAGACGAGCTGCGGCGAGCGCTTCTGCGCTGACACCACTAGGCGGCAGTATAGGGCAATAGAAATATTTTTAGATCGTCCATTACTCGACTACGAAGCTGAAGTATTTCTTAGAAAAATATAATAAAAAAGCAGAAATCCTTTACATTGCGCAGTGCAAACATGGGGCACATTTACTCTGGATATAAAAAACGCTGGAGGAAAAACAAAGCCCTTAAAGAAAGATGGACAGCTAGAGAATATGAAGTCCTCCGTTTTTAACTCTTCCAAGAATGAATGGGATGATGTTAACCTCTTATATCACATTTTGGCTACATGCATGAGCGTTTCTTAAATTTAACCGCAGTTCAAGAACTTTTAAATAAGCCATTTGGCTGGTGTTAGGGAAAGGCTTTGTTTTCGCGTATTTCATAAATGTCAATATTGCAAGGGCTTGCGTTAAACAGGCATTGTTCAGACTTATCGAGTTATATAAAGCTATTTTTTCGTTACCTGGACGCCGTTAATAAATTGTAGTTCAACTAGTGATTTGCCCAGTAGAGTATGAGATATGGATTCACTCTGCCTTCACTGTGTTAATGACAATGGATTTTTACGCGCCAGTTCCAGTCTAAAATTAATTTCGTGGGCACATGGAACAGTTCGTGACGGTGATAAAAGAGCTAATTGTAAAGTATGAAAAAATATCTCCATGTACAGGACAGGTAATGGAGAGTGGAGGCGAAGGGGAGTAGCGGGTGATCGAAGTTATACGACGTGGGCTTCAGGTCATAGATAGCGGTCTGGATGGCGGAAGGTAATTGTGTAACTTGTGCGTAATTACAACCATAAATTGGAACTCAGGTCCATTGAATTTCATTGCAGCGTGGCAATGAAGGCGAGTTTCTGTTTGGGACAACTTTGGATTCAGTTTTTATGTTACTTTATTAAAAGACAGGAACGTCAAGTTTATGGACTTAGATTATTCACCAAGCAAATATTGAGTTTCCACATAATCGATCACACAAGCGAACATAAAACGAAGCATTCAATTCCTCGGTCTAATGCACGTTTTTTGAATATGTGGTCCAGCGCCAGCTTCGTGGACATCTTAGTGTATTAAATTGACCCTTAGTAATAAGGGCTGCCTTAGAATGCGCCTTTTGGCACAGAAAACCATTTCAGCGCGTTCTGGACCCGGTGAGTTCATGGTCTCTACAAGATGCTCACAAGTCACTACATCATTTCTATATCTTCGACTCTTTACAAAACAGGGACTCTCGTAAATGATTCGGGTAAGTCACAAATTGTAGCACTGCCACAACTAACACCGTTCACTGCAGGAGCGCTCCCTGACTATTACGCGTCTGAGCATTGCCTACCGACCTCATTTTCTTGCCTGGAGTTATAATTATTTATTTTCATTTATCTTGTGTGGTGGGAGAGTTGAGGACTGCCAAATAATCGCTGTTCGGAACAGCCTTTAAAATCACTTAACAGTTACGGCATTAATAAACTGAATATGTCGCCTTTCACCAAAGTTTATAATTCCTGTTAGTATTCATCACTATTTCACATAAAATTGGTAGCTGTGAAGGCGGGTCTATTATTGCCTTTAATTGCCTGAGGGCAACATTGTTTGCACTTATTTAATTAAATCAAGGTATAGCAACGTAGACGTTAAGACATTTTACCTCACCCAGCATTGGCCAAAACATAAAGCTGTGGAAGTCGGAATGATTTACGCGCAGACATATTGCAGAATCGCAGGTGATAAGTTCTCGGTAGCAGAGGACGAGAAATAAAAATCTTAAGAACTTTAACCCCATTTCCGTTCTTTTACCCTCTCTGTCCCCCCCCCCCCCCCTTTATTAGCTCCCTCTCTCTCCCTCTCTTTGGGCGCGCGTCCAGGTCCCGCACGCTCCAGCGCTCGTCCCGTTCACTTTTCACCCCGCCTCGATTGGGGGGGTGGGGGGTGGTT
>JABFEA020000017.1:22189346-22224256 GCA_019775915.2 Cyphomyrus plagiostoma | reverse complement strand
CTCCCCCCCCTCCCCCCACGCACACACACACACACACACACACACACACACACACACACACACACACACACTTCTCAACCACCAACCACTCTTCCCTCCCCGCCTCATCCAGGGTTTGTATAACCTCGCTGAACCGCTTCCAGTGTACACTTCCTGAGAGATTCCAAAGGGCTATTTCAGTAAATAGTCACATTATCGTTATTTGTACTGTACACGCTGTACATCCAGGGTGAAAATAAACCGCTGCAGCGTACCTGCATTTGTAAACAGTGACAGGGAGCCGTAGGTAGCAGGCCTTTGTGCACGTGGCCGATTGCAGGAACCTACAACAGCTGGGACACATGCAACAAACTGACAAGAGGAGGCGCTGACAAGCGTCTGCCTGAACAGACAGAGCAGGCAGAGAAACCAGAGGAAGAGCAGACAGGCCAACACAAACAGGTATAAAAAGTTATAAAAATCCCTGCCTCTTGCGGTTGTCGTCTCTCTCGCTCACTCGCTCGCTCGCTCGCTCTCTCTCTCTCGCATTCTCGGTCTGTCACACTGGGACATCGTGGTGCATGCGTGTGTCGCTGGACTAAGGTGCGAGGATTCCCCTGCCCCCTCTTTTTGCCCCCTTCTGGCTGCGGCTGCTCATTTCCCCCCCACCGTAAGGACCGTAGTGTTCGGATAACCCCTGCCCTGATGTGAATAAACATAATTACAGGCCTTTTTTTGTGGTCCTAATAAAAGGCCCATTTGTATAACATTCCCACTGCTGCACAAAGACCACATTTATATGCTGGGAGTTTAGACCTGTGTCCAATTTACACAAAAATTTGTATTTTTAGTCCTGTGCTGCGTTGGAATGGGCTGGTGGAAAAAAGCAGTTCCCTTTATTGCACCTCTTGTAAAATATCTGATAAATTTCTCTTAAAAATAAAAGAACTATTGAGAGCGATATCTTAACTCTGTCCTGGCTGTGGCAAAACCAGGCATTGTCTGATGTCAGAGCTGCATTGATTTTCTGAGCAGATATTTCTCTCAGCCGAGCTACTTTCCAGCACTGACAGGCAGCTGCTTCTGTTTAAAATCTAGGCCCATGTCCAGATCCATCCCTCTGCTTTGTCTCTCCATCCATCCATCCATCCATCCATCCATCCTTTCGTCCATCCATCCCTCCATCCATCCATCCGTCCATCTGTCCATCCATCCGTCCATCCTTCCGTCCATCCATTTGTTTGTCAAGCCTCTGAACACCCTCGACTTTCAAAATGTACCAGGCGACAGAGTTGAGCCTAAACAGCTTTGACAACTGCGGCACGGAAAACGGATTTGAAGACGGAATGGATCTGTTTTCTTCTCGCCTCAAACATGAATCTCTAGATGATTTGGGCACGTTATACGTTAATTCTGGGTGCTGATTATACCAGAAGGGTCTAGCTGTAAGGGGAGATGTGCCATATGACTGTGGATGAGTTTTCCAATTTGGATGTGATGGGACCGCACTCATCCGAAGACCCGGGGCAGGGAGGCGCAGTGACGCAGGTGCCTGCACACGAACGGGCGTGCGCTCATGAAGTGGCCATTCTCCAAAGCCTGATGCCGTGTAGGACATCAGTTACCCCTGTTTTGCCCTTCTGAGTTTTTTTGCCCCTGAGACCAGTGGAGGACATTTCTCACCTTCAAACCAAATGTCATCTGTGCCCCTCCCTGGTCATTTCGGTAAACACTGACGTCCGAGGCCGTGCTATTTTCAGGGCAAGGCGCCACACGACCATGAATTAGACAGCAAAAATCCCTTGGCTGCCCTGCTCTCTCTCTCTCTCTCTCTCTCTCTCTCTCTCACACACACACACACACACACACACACACACAAACTCCTGCCCCCACTCTGTCACTGACTGGGTTATAAGAGTATGAAGCAAAGTCCTGTTTCTGGTGGATGGCTTGTGGCGGAGCTTGTGTGTATGCGTGTGCGTGTGTGCGTGTGTGCGTGTGTGTGTGTGTGTGTGTAGCTAAGTCTGTCAGAGCATCACACACAGTATGTTGGCCAGGCTCCCGCCAGTCAGGCCTGGTGGGGCCGTAACAGCCCAGCCTGAAAGGGGGCCTTGTCCCTGCACAGCCCCCTCGGATCATTTGTGTGCGTCCGTGGTTGTTTCCGCAAAAAAAAAAAAAGCCCTAGCGAATGAAACGAGCTTTGACCCGGCGTGTGCAGGGATCGGAACACAGGAGAAAAAAAACATAGATGCCCTATTCCTTGATGAAACTGGTACGTTTTTACACAGCCGAACAGTTATACCTTTTCCCACCCCAAGCCCCGCCCACATCCCACTCCCTTCCCCTAGAGAGTCCTGGGACCCTGAACTCGCTTAAAGTGTTTTCTTGCACTCCTGGCGGGAATCCTGCCGATCATTTCCATCCCACACGACTCCATGCGAGTGTGTGGTTGCCCCTCCATGCTTTTGCATCCTCTGGGCGGAGGGCCCTCTTCTGTCTGGTCGATAGATCCAAACCTTGGCGTCGATTGGGCTGTGACGTCACAGATTGCATCACAGGCTCCGCCATCTCCTTGGAGAGTAGTTGGTGTCTCCCCATCCATTCGCCGTCCGTTCGATGTTTCCCACTGGCTCCTCGGCCAGCAGGACGCAGGCCATTTTGGTGACTCCTGTTCCCAAGGAACATGCGCTGCCATTGCGTGGGGACCCCCACCTCCCATTCCCCACACCCCAGCGCCTGGCCTCAGCTCTGGCCCTCCGTCAAGCCCTGAGGTTTATTTATGTGGAAAAAGGGAGAGGGCGGCCAGTTCAGGAAATACACAGGAGAAGTAAAAACACGGTGGGTCAACAGTGAGCGCAGGGCTAGGGCCTGTGAGGCTGTCGGAGGAGGGAGAGAGATGTGGGACCAGGCGCCGATTATGATGTCTCCCCCGACCCGACAGATTGAGCTCTGCCGATCAAATGCTTTCACGCAGGTCTACATGTTCAGCCTCAGCTTCCACTAATGGTCTCTTTCATGGAGCTGCTGTGCCAGAGAGCCAAGCAGTCTGGGACCTTAAAATTACTGGATGTCACTTCAAAAAGATGGAATATCTTTGTTGTGATGGTGACATGTCTACAGAAGCCTTTATTGCTCTGGGCTGTATGGTGCTGTACTAGGAAACACTGATTCATGCGTCCTCTTTCCTCTGGTGTTCTATTCTGCTTTGAGCACCAGGTAGTGCGGCGATTAAAGACGTGACCCGTGACTCGCTAGACATCCATTGTAGTAAGAAGGTCTGGCAGAAAGCGAAGAGGGTGTGCAAGTCACACCTGCCGGGGGGGGGGGGGGGGATGCTGCGCAACGTAAGCCACCTGGGAAGTAAGGGGTAGAAGAAGCGTGGAAATGCCATTCAGCCCGCAAGTGAGCTCTGCATTAAGTGGAGGATGATATGTCTGGGCACTGGCAGAGCCCTCATTCACAGTCTCATTCACAGTCTCATTCGCAGTCTCGTTCGCAGTCTCGTTCGCAGTCTCGTTCGCAGTCTCGTTCGCAGTCTCGTTCGCAGTCTCGTTCACAGTCTCGTTCGCAGTCTCATTCACAGTCTCATTCGCAGTCTCATTCGTCTGCTACCCAAGGACAGCTTAGCACCAGGCGAGGTGAAGGCGGAGATTGGGCTGGGAGTGAATTTGAGCGTCGGAGCTAATCGAGCAGCTTTTATCTGGAGCCTACGAGATAAGCGTGGCACCTTTTAGGGTCCTGCCAGCTCCTCTCCCTGGTAAAGGGCTCAGACTGCCCACCCGGAACCCTGCTAAGGACAGCAGTGAAGCCACGGAGAGCTGGGATGGCACAGAGACCCTGTGACAGGCCCGCGGGAACACCTCGCCTCCGTTGGCACGTACCCTGGCACGGTCGTGGCGCGGCCTAATATGCACCTCTGTGAAAAGCCGTATATGTGGGCTGTCCCTGCTCCCCTAAGGCTTCAGGCGTTCAGGGCCAAGTCCTCGCCAACAGCCAAACAAACAAGAACAACCTACGACGCTTCTAAAATTAGCCCCGAAATAAGCACTGACGTGTTCATCCAGGCTGACGAATGGACCTGAATCTTGGGGTGAAACAGGGAATTACTCTTGCTTTGCCTGGAAGGCTCAGTACAGAGAGTCTTTATAGTGGTGCCATAACCCCTGTAGGTGACGGCAATTACACTCTATTTAACAGAAAAAAAACTTTTCTGCTTTCACGGGCTCTCCGGCTGCCACCCCTCGAGCATTCGACGTCGCTGAATGTCTGCCTTGGCTTTAATGGGCATCTCTGCTGCATGTGAGAGATACCCTAACCCTTACCACACGCATGTGAATATGTTTATGTTGACGTGGGGATATGTGCACCTTCCAAGCTGAAGTGTCTGTGTTGCCTTTGGACAATGTTATAGGAGGTCAGTACGAGGCTATGAAAAGGCACATTGCTGTGTTAGCAGAGAGAGCATGGCGAGGGGGTGCTGGATCGCAGGTTTTCTTCCACAGAACAATGCGCTTCATGTTTGCGTTTCATATTCATGTTTATCTTTACAGTGAAATTAGGCCTAGCAGACCCCCAGGGAAGTTTTCTTTCTTATTCCAGAGCTGGTTATGAATAAATCCAGCAGGTATAAGTGTGTGATCAAGAGGGACGCAGAGCTGGAGGCCACGCTCACGTCAATTGATTTCCTCAGATGATTTAATGGCAATGACTGGCCGCTGGGTATACTGGTCAGGCTATGCTCAAACTGCTTAAATTCAGATTATGAGGTGAACCTAGGGACCCCTGCTTGGAATCCTTGGAGCCCCAAAAACATTGACACTCCACCCCCCCCAGTGATATACACTCACATATCCCCCCCAGCAACAGAGGCTCTCCTTTTGCCATATCCTGCTCCCATGATCCATTTGTCGTCTGCATTAGGGGCTATGCATATTACTAAATGTCATTCAGGATTCAAATGAGCAAAGGATGGTCTGAAGGAATGCATGGAACCATTGAAGAGCATGTCCCCGCACTGCAGGACACCTTTGTATATAAATGACGAGGACTTGCACAATGCTAATCCCATTGGCACTGAGGGACGCTGAGTAAGCCTGTAATTTTTTTATTCTCAGCTACTCCCACCACTCATGTGCACGTAGGTAGATGGATCCCTGAGCTGCGGCGCTATTAGTGACATTAATGATCCCTGCCGCCCCAGTGACCATGACTCATTGCTGGGCAGCCCACTCCTTGGACTTCGTCACGGGTTTCCATCAGGTCCTTTCTCCCAAATAGCTCTCAGACTATAGGCTCGTGCTCATTAGATCAGTTCCTCCAGTGTTCCGTTCCACTCTTAAATGAAATGCATTGTTCCTCTGTAATTATCTGCACGTCACATGTCCAGCTAGTTTTTCGTACATTTTACCTTGTCGATTATCATTAGTGTTTGATATACGTGTGTTCATTCATGCTAATGAGTGGCACTGAATCTGTAGGTAAAATGGGGAAGTTTCCCAGTATCTGCTATGTATCCAGCAGGGTTGCTACCCTTGCTTACCCTGTGCCTCCCCCTGCCCCTCCACCTCCACCTCCCCCTCCCCCATCTGTTAACAGGGCTCCGGGTTCCATGCGTCCCGGCGGCAGAAGTATGGGAACGTCTTCAAGACGCACCTTCTGGGGCGGCCGCTGGTTCGGGTGACGGGGGCGGAGAACGTCCGAAAGGTGCTGATGGGGGAGCACAGCCTGGTGACGGTGGAATGGCCAAAGAGCACGGCCACACTGCTGGGCCCCAACAGCCTGGCCAACTCCATCGGGGACATTCACCGCAAGAGGAGGAAGGTACGCCCACTGGCCACTGACAGCCTGAACCCACCTGCGCAGAGTGGTGTCCAAAAAATGTGTTTTCTTTGGTTACTGGAACAACTTGCAAATCTCTCACTCCGCCTCATCTCCTCACTAATACGAAACGCAATCCTGTTCCTATTTTTTCTTCTCTGCTCCCCAGCCACAATTCTTCTCTGCCTTAACACCGGGGGTAGAATCGAAACAGGAAGTTCCGACTTGATGCATAGTTTATTGAACCTCTTAATTTGGCTCAAATTCTTATGCTTTAGATAACATTTATATCAAAATCAGTCACAATATCTCAGAAATTCATTAGGATTATAACACCAAGTGCCAAAAAAGGACAGAATAAAACAAAGAAGGCCAGCCTTCAAGCTCAGAAACTTATGAGAGCTGGTCTGTCTGTTAGTGTGTACGCACCTGTCCCACGCTGCAATGCAGCCTGGCTGACCACCGTGAGAAAAAGCACCATTTCTCGGAGGTTGGGGAGGGAACAACAAGAGGAGCTCGCGTCACTGTCTCGCCCTGCCCAGATCAGGGCTGATACCATCCCCGCAGGTCAATGCCAGTGCCTCATCAAGCCATTACAGGAAATTGGGCAGGGGTTCTTTTCATTATCCCGGGGAAGCATACCTCTGCCCCGCCATTGTCCCGGAACAGAATGGGCCTGTCTGAGAGAGTCTTTCCTCCCTGCTCGAGTTTCACCCCACACACCTGTACTATTGAAAGGTCAATGGGCTGTAATCAGCAGCTAATCCCTGTGGTCTGGGAGGCCTCACACAAGCCCTAATGACCGGTAATTAGTCAGCCAGCATTTGGCTCACAAAGAAGGCTTTTTTTTACCTCTTCCTTCAGCTCCTCCAGTGTTTTACCCCCTCCCCCCAAGATGTAAACAGGCATTGGTTATTTTACAGAAAAAAATGGAGCAAATGGGTAAGGAGAGGGTGGTGGAGGGGGGAGTTTCAAAATTTAACTTGAACTTTGACAAGTCCAACATTCCGCTTGCGGGTCAAAAACAAAAAAAAACCCACCAGGTCTATCCGCAGACTACTGGCACACAAAGCCTTAAGACTAAAACAACACTCACAACAATAACAATAACAGAGCAGTGACAGGACTGCAACCCTATTGGCACTAATCGCCCCCAATACCCCACCCAACCGCGCATGAGCCACGTTCCTGGGGCGTGCATGAGGCCGAACTGGAGGAGTGCAAACAGAGACACTTCATGATAGGCCACCCATGACTCACAGCTGCCTTTTCTCCTCAGTGAGAAAGGCCACTTTTAAGCAGTTTCCCTAGGTAGCCATACAGGAAAAATGCCAGTGCGAAGGGTTTTCCAGGAAAAAACTATTTGGCCGGGATAAATCATTATGACTATTGGTGATTCTTCCAGATACCTGATACTCAGGTTATGAAAACCTATACATTTCAAGACTTCTAATGTGTATGCTTAGAGCCAAACTGGTCCATTCCTCTGTTCTGTATCTGCACCTTAATTCCGATTGTCTCTCACTCATTCTGTCTCTTTCTCTTCCTATATGTCTATTTTACATTTTCCCCAACCTGCTTTTATTTTTCTTTCGGCACATTTTCACCAGAGCGATCCCTCCTACCCTATTTTTAGAGAGGGAGAAAGAGAGCAGAGCTTTTAGTCAAACTCTTAAACTGAGCTGCCAGACAGCCCATGTGAAAAAACACTGGAGAATACGATACTGCCAAAAATCCAACAATTTCCCCTACTACGAACCGTATGAGAGGTCCGCCATAGCAGCACAGACACCCCTACGGTATTCTATCATAGTCGGGTTTCCTCTGGGTAATGGCTTACAAACCAGAGGTCATGAAACACACAATAATACATTTCTCTGCAAGTTCAAACACTGGTCCCTATTCAGAGAGGCCAGGCTCCTGGGTTAGCGGGTGATCCAGTGAGTCGAACAGAGTTCATGGTCCGACCGATCGACGGAGGCTTTTAGGTACTCCTGGGGTATTTTCTTCCATTCCCTGGCCCCCGCTGGCTTGCCCTCTGCTCCACCCAGTCCGGCTGAAATTAGGCTCCCGGCGGACACGACGGGGGCTCCGCGACGACTCCAGCGTGGCGGAGAGAGTCTGAATGCGTGTGCCGACCTCCAGCGAGCCTCCATCCGGAGCCACGGGCGGTTTTCTGCACTGCAGAGAGGAGCTTCTCTTTTTTTTTTTGTATATTTTCTCATTTCTCTCATTCTCTATAATTTACCATCTAAAACAGGCTCCTGTCATTGTTCTTTATGGTACACGGCACATCGCTATATATTTAGGAGGGATGGTACAGAACAAAAGCTGCACATCTGAAGCGCAATAAAACAAACGGAGCTCGATTTTCCGTGCGTAGTCGTTTGGCTGCGGTCGTGCCCGCTAGATCAACAAGCTGAAAGCAAACATAAGGCAGCCCCTAAAAATGACAACATTATTTGATTACATGAATTCAGTGAATTAATGTAATTCAGTGATTCCAGAGTTGGCTCAGGCAGCATAGAGCCTGACACAAAGGCTAGACTGTGCAGTCAGACGGGCAGCAGAGTAGAAGTAGGTGAGACGGCACAGGATCCGGCTGAGCCTGAAAAGGCTGTGCTACGTCACACTTGTAGGTACCTCTCTGTCCAGTAGAGGGCGCAGCTCTTTTATTCTCCAGCTGCCTCCTTTCTGCCCGAGCTCAATTTACTGGATGAGGGAATGCCATGCAGTCAGTAAGGGGTTAAAGAACTGAAGGGGAAGGTTGTGCAAGTGGGGGGGGCATTGACATAATGGAAGAGGAAAATAAAAAAAAACAAAAGAGGGATATTCATGAATCGGTTAAGCTAGACACCCTGAATAAAGTAATATAATATAGGATATATGGGTGACTCTAAATGCTTAGTGTTAGTAGGCTGATGGCAGAGAGTTTGGCAGTTTATTAAAGTAGAGGAGCATCCCAGCTTCCCTTGAGGTGACGTCTGGAATCTCCCTGTCTGGCGAGATGTGTAGCTGCAGACAGATACCCATTTATAGCATGTGTGTGCGTGAGGAGTGCTTGGCCCCTTTGGGGGAAACACGGAGACAGAGTTCTGCAGCGATCGCTGGCGTCATGCCAGCTGGGGGTCCCCCGCTGTACCGTAGGTCATAGGTAAGACCTGCGATTGGTCGCCAGCTGTGTGGCCTGAAGCCGGTCTGCCTTCCTCGTCCAAACCACCAAGTTTGATGGAATTCTGTGACCCCCCCCCCCTCCCTCATTCCCAGGGGGGGCATTTCATTTTATCACAAGGCACTTTTTGTGATCGTTGTTGTATCGCTATACATAAAGCGTTTTGGTTTTATGTTGTTATAAAAGTTCATAACTGGTGGCAAATGATTGAACCCATCCTGGTACATATGTAATGGCCCTCTTTGTGCAATAATATAGTTTTAAGAGTGTTCCTCTGGTCGAGGGCCTGTGTAACAAATCAGTCTATGATCCTGTCTCCAAGATCTGTATTGTTTTCTGAGGGAAGAGCCATTTTCTCTGGGGATTCACTGAATGCATGTTCAGTTGTGAATCCCTTATGTGTCATCAACAGGGTTGGAGTTACACAGCACTAAGGGTCCCATGAGGAATCGCGGATGCGTTTTGTATATATCATATAACATATAAGATGATGGCACTGATTAATTGATATTCAGTGGAGCGTGTTTAAAGATGAACTGGAGGTGAACTGGAAATGAATACCCTTGCAACTGTAGCATGTATGATTCGAATAATGCGGAGTGTCAGGAAAACCCAACACGTGGAAGCATTTAGAGAAATAAAGCCTTCTTACACAGCACAGCTCGAGGTGCTGGAGCGAGCAATTCAGAGAGCATCTGTACTGTCCACCAGTAATGAGCTTGCTCTTCTCATAGGTTAGGAACCCACTGTTAGGGTCCCAGACAGTCTCACTCTGAATCCCCCTTAAGAGTCTTCTTTAGCTATACACAGGTCCATGACACCCTGGTTGCACAGAATCTGAATGCAGGAGGTCAACATGACTCTCTGCCCAACTATGGGAGCCATTCATACTTCTAGTTAGGACCTTAGGTGCTAACACCGAAATGGAGTTTGTATTTGTTCCAAGAACTCTTGATTCCTGGTTCATGCACTTACAGGGGTCTTTATTAAAGGACTATGGGGTGTTTCAGCAGCTGAGGTTACTGTAGGCCAACATCAGTGTTGGCTGGTGAGTTTGAATGAATTTAGTAGCGAGATTTACGCGCATCAGGAATAGAAAAACAAAAATGTGTTATTTAATGACACAACAGCAGGGTGTTCTTTTTGATAATAACTGCCTTGTATCTTTAACAGGATATTGAGAACAGACCTCAGCAGCTCGTCTCGTGGCCGTTTACTTCATGTTCGTGCACAAGTATAACAGGCAGACAGGCTACCGGTTCCAATTCCCTGTCAAAGACGATGCACGAATTACAGGGGCAGATCTGTGCAAGGAGCTCAGCGTACAGATGGATTGTATGGCTGAGGCACTTTTTGCATTTCTGATGAGTGACAGACAACTCAGATTGTGTGACGGCCTGTGGGAAATGGGATGATATTGTCTTTTGGATAAGGATGAAGTAGTAATCAGTGGGTAGAGAAACCTGGAGGAGTATGACCTCATATACACCTTATACCCACCTTAAGGTACAGGTGGAGGTGAACAGAGGGGGGCTTGGCAACTGGTCGCAAATTCGGCAGCATTGCCCCCTAGCCAGGAATCGCGCAGCCCATGATGTCACTACTCCTGCTGCCATGGTAACCCAGCACTCAGTGCACCATTGTTCAGTCACTCCAGGGGCCCTCCAGGGGACAGTATATGAAAGAAAGACAGCAAGGGAGGAGACTATAGAGGAAGAGAGAGAGAGTGGGAGAACGAGAGGCATACAGGTCAGAGAGGTGCTGGATGATCTAGAGATGAAGCTGCTTAGGTGAAGGACAAAGAGAGTGAAAAGAAGGCAGGAGAGAAGTGAAGCAGAGAGAGAAGGTGTGGGGGGTAGGAGGGAGGATGCATGTACTGAGCCCAACCGTCCCTCCATCTTTACTACTCTGGAGAATCTATGCAGGGCCAAGGTATTTTGGGCAGATGGCCCAGGGATGGTGCATAAAAAGTGCTATTGTTAGTCATCGGAGCTGGAGTTTTTAAGGGGAACATGGATGTTATTTCACCAAACAAACCATAGCGAGTGAAGTGCATTAGAAATGCAATGCCCCGGCCAGGAAAATCTTACCTTTCCTAGGGACTGCTGACAGAGAGGGAAACTCTCCCACTTGTATGAGTATGTTTCGCTTCTATTCAGCCTCAACGTGGGGAGAAAGTGAGAGAAAAGTCACAGGAGGGAGAGAAAAAATGTGAACTTTCCATTGAAAAAAATGAAGGCGTCAGGAAAGTTGCTTTCGTGAACTGACAGAGCTAGCGACAGTGACGGGGAGATGACTTTATAAGACTTCTGCTCGGTTTCATTCGTGACCCAGGCAGACCAAGGTGCAGAATTAAGAGCTGATCTGCAGAGCATAAATGATGCAGGAGTCACTTGACAAGTGGCTTCAACAAGGGAGCATTTGGTGTTAGGAGAGGGTGCCCTGAGGGATCCGTACTGGACCCTTGACGTGAATCTCAGAGGCAAGTGGTGGGATATTTGGCCAAGTTCATTCTGCCTGTGATAAAGAATTTAAACAGCAAAGTAGAAGAATGAGAAAGTGAGCTACGGAAAATGACAAATGCCTTGTGAGCATGGAGGACAGGATCCAGATGAAGTAGGTGATTGTGGCTGGTGTGTGAGCTGTGGTTTACCCACAGCTCTGACAGTGGTCAAAGTAAGCAATAAGCTACAGCGGATACTCTTCCAGTCAGACTGCTTTGTCTGCGACGTCGGAGTTGGGATACTAGGGAGGCCTGCTCAAACCCGAGGTTTCTCCCCCAAGGATTAATCGTCAGGAGCTTGTTTGAATGTGAGCCCTCTGGGGCTGTCTGTGAGTCAGAAATAGTTTGGGATCAAATTTTTGCTTCCTAAGCTCATTGTGGTCTGTCAGGGACAAGACAGCAGACTGGATGTAAGAACAATGCCTAAAAGCTGCGGTATCTTTGTTAGAAAACTAAAAATGTATTTCTTGGCACCTTAAGTCACACTGCTACTGTGTTCATTTTTCAGTAAAATGACGAAGGATGTTCAACTTTATCGACTGCATGTTGTTTCCATGAGTGCATTGGCTATTTTTGGGCATCCAAAGTTGCTTCCTACGATCATACCTGTGCAGACTCTCATGAAGTTGGTCTTTGAACCCGTAACCTATGTCTGTCTGAAATGCCACATGCCTAAATTATTTTGCCACATCAGCAAGGGAGTGTTAAATAGAGGTCAGCGGGTGTTGTGAAGCTGGCTGGACTTTCCACTTACCGCAAATCATGCGGTTTTCATGCGTGAACTAATGTCAGGTTGGCCTATTAATGCTTGACTGTAGGATCATGAGTTTCAATCTTCTCATTGGGACTGTGTGGTATATTTCTACAAAGGTCTTCCTCTTAATCTTGGTTGTTTTATGGGAGCTAAAAACATGCAGTTCTGCCGCAGTCATCGTTAACGAGGTAAACAAGTGAAGCGTGCAGATTAATAAGTGATGCGGTATTTGGGTATCTGCTTGCGTCTGTAACTGTGAGTGAGATCGGGCGATGAATGCCAAGTCAAAGTCTTGTCTCAGACCTCAAGCATTCCCGGCAGCTGAGCTGTGGCTGCAGGCTGCACTTTTCAAAGCAGGAGAAGAAACCATCTGCTAGTATCGCAGCATTTTGCCCCTAGTGAAAAAGATGCCTGGAGGTTTTTCTTGTTTTAGAGCTTGATCAGCTGCATTTATGCTTACTGATCCATGGCAACTGTGATATTACAGTGAGGCCAGTGTTCCACAGATGAACCAAAAACCCCCCAGCAATAATAGTTTTAGCAAAGATGGCTGAATGGCTCTAGGCCTAGTTGGTGTGATGCAACGCTAATCACATTATAAGGTGATGAGCCTTTATGACTGATGTCTGCCCTCCGAAGTGTCCTGAGTACAACAGGATTGTAATGAAGTCATGCTTCCCCCATGCAGGTCTTTGCCAAGGTGTTCAGCCATGAGGCTCTGGAAAGCTACCTGCCCAAGATTCAGCAGGTGATCCAGGAGACGCTACGCGTGTGGAGCAGCAACCCGGAGCCCATCAACGTCTACCGCGAGGCCCAGCGCCTCTCCTTCCACATGGCCCTCCGTGTGCTGCTGGGTTTTCGCGTGTCTGATGAGGAGATGCGCAGCCTCTTCGATACCTTCCAGGACTTTGTGGACAATCTCTTCTCGCTGCCTATCGACTTACCCTTCACTGGCTACAGGAGGGTAAGCCTTCACTCAGTCGATTTCTCATTTGTAGTACGAGGCAGTGGCTCACAAATGGAGCACTTGAGGAAACCGTGAAGTACTCATCAAATATTGGATTAATCAAAGTACTTGTCCTGTAAACATTACTGTCAAAGAAGAGTAAAATAGTCTCTAGTTTGAAATGTAGATAAGTAATGCAATATATGATTGTATAATTCTTTTGAAAGTATTTGACTGGAAAGTCTGCCATAGTGAGTAAAATTGATCAGTGTTTTCAGTGTTTGTACAGACTAGGATGTAACGGACATGTATGATGTCATGTGATTTCCCCCCTAACAGGGCATCCGGGCTCGAGATGCACTGCAGAAGGCCATCGAGAAGGCCATCCGTGAGAAGCCACTGTGCAGCCAGGGCAAGGACTACACCGATGCACTGGATGTGCTGATCGAGAGCAGCAATGAGAATGGGATGGAACTCACCATGCAGGAGCTTAAGGTAGGTGGACGAGCGATTAGGTGTCCTAATCTCGATTTGAAATGTGATCATTTACAGTTTCTTTCACTTATACTTCATGTAAGTGAAAGAAGAACGTCACATTTCCAAAACTCATTCCACAAATTTTTATTGAAAATAAATCCCACAGCGGAACTACTGAGAGTGATCTCATTTTCATTTTACATTTCATTGTAAAATAATCACCTCTTAAATTATTAATCATCTGTAATAGTTGTTATTGTTAAGACTGGCATCCAGTGGGAGCATGTCCCTATACTGGAGAATCATGCTGGTTTTATTTCTTTGTGGCATATTGATGATATAATATAGAGGATCTCCCACAAGGACCTATATGGGCTCCTGAATACCTTTAGCGCCAGTTAAATGTTAATTATTTAGTGATTTCTACTAGCAGCTACAGAATGGCAGTTGTCCTACTGTCATTTTATCTTTTTCCCAGAAGCAGCTGGACAGATACCACTAAATCACCTTTTTGTGGTGATTTAAACGTCGTTTTAATTTCTGGGTTCCGTGACTTGCTGTTTAAGCGAAGGATTATACGGCGCTGTTGCGAATTGAAACAAGAGGCTCTTCTCAGATTATCAGGCCGCGTTACCATACCCAGCTGCGAGCAGATATCTCCATAATCCCCAGTTAAATCAGATGTGCCTTCGGAGGATTAGGATTTTCTGAGTGGGTGTCCATGCCATTAATTGTCTGTGTAACAGGGTATGCTTTTTTATGGCGCTTCCAAGATGGAGTCCTGCCTCGGTAGTCCTGTCTAGTATACCAGCAGATCTGCCTTTGGCTGTGTGCTGAGGGTTGGGCACAATGGAACAGACTCCTCCATTACCCTCCGTCCGCCGCCTCTTGGCAGTAGTTAGTCCCACAAACATGTGCTAACAATATTATAGGCTTTAACATATTGTCTTTGACCCCTGACACCATTCACAGTGTCCCCACTTAGGTGCGGGGGTCACCGTCACACCACGCTGCCACAGCGATGTTGCCCAGCAGAGCCCTAAGATTAACGGGTCATCCTGTTTTTCTAGGTGAATCCATTGCTGGCGACTGTGTGGTCCATTGTCTCAGATCCGAGGGGCTGCACACGCCCCCTGTGGGCGTCTTGCATGGCAGGGCTGCGGGTCACAGTTTAGCATGCTTTTGTTGAATTCGCCACCACCTTGTTTGCCCCTCTGTGACCCCGATAACCGTCGCGCTGCCCAGCCCGGTGCCCGTCTTCTTTCCGGAGCTGGAGTGCCAGGCTTTTGTCTTTGCCATTCTCTCCCACTTTGTTAATCTCAGCAGCCCAAATAAGGTTCCCGTTCGTTCCAGCCTCCCCCCGCGTCTGGATCTGTTCACCTCCCTAACCGAAGGCGGGTCTCGCGCTAGCTGAGGCGGGCGCTTGCACTTTATGGACCCTCGTGTGAACGGCGGGCCCCCCCTCGCCACGTCTGCGCCGCAGCGGGCGGGACTGACGGCAGCCGGCCTTCTGGGCAGAGCGCCAGCTCACTGGCTTCTCACCCTTTGTCCTCCCCTCGACCAGGAGTCGACGATCGAGCTGATCTTCGCCGCCTTCGCCACCACCGCTAGTGCCAGCACGTCGCTGGTCATGCAGCTGCTGCGCCACCCCCCGGTGCTGGAGAAGCTGCGGGAGGAACTGCGCAGCCGCGGCTTCCTGCACGACGGCTGCCTCTGTGAGGGGGCGCTGCGGCTCGACAGCGTCTGCAGCCTCAAGTACCTCGACTGCGTCATCAAGGAGGTTCTGCGGCTCTTCGCGCCCGTTTCCGGGGGATACCGAACCGCCATGCAGACCTTCGAGCTCGACGTGAGTCCCGCCTCTTCCTACGTCCTTATGATTGTCACAACCCTACGGAACGATTCCAGTCGCTGAAGGCTAATATGTTTTAATTTGCACCCAAAATGTGAGGCAATTAATCGTTTTCGATGGACTAGAGCAGCGTTTCCCAACCCAGTCCTCAGGGAACCCTGGACGGTCCACGTTTTTGCTCCCTCCCAGCTCCCAGCCAATCAGGATCACCGAGTACCTAGTACAGGTGTGCTAGGAGCTGAGATAAAGCAAAAATATGGACTGTCTGGGGTTCCCCGAGGACTGGGTTGAGAAACACTGGACATGAAAGGACTAGAGGACATGGGTTAGCCCCCCCTGAATAGCTACACCTTAACAAATGAAAAGCTTACTTTAACTACCTTGAAACTGGAATTTGGGAAGCATTCCTGACTCTGGCCGGCGTCCTCATTCTCCATGTGTGCTGTCTCCTGTCCTTCTTGCTCTCCCTCACTCCGGCTTAACAGGGAGTGCAGATTCCAAAGGGCTGGAGCGTGATGTACAGTATCCGGGACACCCATGACACCTCAGCCGTGTTCAAGGACGTGGAGAAGTTCGACCCCGAGCGCTTCAGTGAGGAGCGCGGTGAGGATAAGGAGGGCCGCTTCCACTACCTGCCTTTTGGGGGCGGTGTTCGCACCTGCCTGGGCAAGCAGCTGGCCACGCTGTTCCTGAGGCTGCTAGCCATGGAGCTGGCGGGCAGCAGTCGCTTCGAGCTGGCCACCCGGACATTCCCCCGCATCATCACCGTGCCTGTCGTGCACCCCTCCGACGGCCTGCGGGTCAAGTTCTTCGGCCTGGACTCCAACCAGAACGAGATCATAACCAAGTCCGACGAGATTTTGGGCGCCGCCGTCTAAACGGCCGGGAGAAGGAGGGAAGGTGGAGGACACAGGCATCATTAGAACCATTTTCCGTATTCCTGAAGTTAACCTCTGTGGACTTCAAGAAAATTATTATTTTCTGCATCAGTGGACATTTCTGAGGAGGAGAACTTGAAGCTGCCAAAAATGTATAGTCTTTATTCATTTTCAAAAAAAAAAAACATAAAAATAAACAACATACATGTAAGAATGAAAGTTATCTAATAACACATAATGCACAGTGTGGAGTCGGAATCTCTGGTGGGGGTAGGTGGAGTAATGGAGACAGATAAGTGAGGGTAATCAGGGTATAAAAAGGGGTAGGAGATAGATAGGAAGGCACCTGCTTCACTGGGGCAGGTTGAAGGACGATTCTTTGGAAGAAAAGGACTCTCTGAGCGAGGAGGAACTGGAGAACGTTTCTCATGTGCTGGAAGCCTCTGTCTCCATATATTCATTGCTGCCCCTGCCGAACACCTGCCCCCACCAGTCCAGACAAGGAAAAGACAGAAAGATGAGGAGGCGAATGAAGCTGAACGGACAATTAAATAACGGAGTATGATAGTAAGGAGTCTGAGTGAATTAAGTAGATGTGTAGTGATGCAGATTATTTCAAGGAAAGGAATTAGTAACGTAGGAAGAGGAAGAGAGCTGTGCGAATCTCAGGTGTGAACAGAGCACAGGCGGCTGAGGAACTCTTTTTGATTGTAGCTGATCTGCACGTAGACTGCTATTCGTCTTTTGGGATCTGTAACCTGTGCTTTTTTTACAATGATGTCACATTTTAGCTGGCTAGCGTTGAGTGTGTGTGTGCGTCTGCCTGAGTGTGTGTGTCTGGGTGCCTGCGAGGGATTTTCTGGGCGCTGCGCAGCCGTTTGCCTTGAACTGTGTACCCAGCGAACATAATCATCTGTGATGGAAGAGGATGGAACACAAGTGAGGAAGAGAATGAAAACTGTCAAGGTGCAGGGGTGGAGAACAGGAAGAGGAGCTCACTGCTGGAGAGATCAATCATGTTTCATAGAAATTCCTATGGCAGGACTTTCCAAGCTAGACATTATTAGGAAAAAAAAGCATAATTTCATAACATGGATGCAAAATAAAAACAGAAATGCATGAGGCCTCAGGGGAGTAACTTGGGAGGTATAGGACCTGGGAGGACCAGGGGGGAACTTGGAGGACCTAGGAGGACCTGGGGAGACCTGGGAGGACCTGGTTCTATGTGGTTATGGTCGGCTTTTTGAAGGATTTTTTTTGTATTATGTTTCTAACAGATAATGTTTAAAGGACAAACATTATGTCTGTGACAAACACCACTGATAATGTTTTTTTTTTTCAGAAATAGTGAAAAATTCTGCTGCTTTGTGTACAATTCTCTAACTGAGAGTTATAGATTGCTGAGATAGTTTGCAAGTGAGAATTGCAATTTGTAAGCAAATACAGGCATTTGTGAAATTCAAGAGGGATCTGCCCATGGTTCCATTTTAGAAAGCCATAGAGTAACGCATTGCTACATTGTCTAATATCCTAATATTATTATTGTTATTATTATTAATATTATTATTGTATTAAATATTATTTTAAGTGCTATTTTGTTATATATTTCAGAATAGAGTTTTAGTATGAATAAAGTTTGTTGGTAAATATTGTTATATTTAGTATGATATGAATTTCCCTTTTATTGTAAACAGTGTTTAAATGTTAATATTGTTTTCTGTTATTCCAATAATAATTATTATTTTATGATTATCATTGCATTCATTTGATATTAATTAAAAACAGAAGCACTTGGGGAGCTATGTCAATATTTAGTGTTCTGTGACCATGTTTTCTGTGCTTTGAACTGAGTGTCTGTCAGTCTGTCTGTACATAAAATCCTTTCATTTTACAAATCTGTATTTCACATAGTTTAAATACTGTTTGAATGTATCGTTCTCTCTCTCCCTCTCTATTCCCCTCTCTCTCTCTCTCTCTCTCTCTCTCTGTCTGTCTTTGGTACCGTGAACTTAAATGTACTTGGCAATTTTATAAACTTCTATAATAAATGCTAAAGAAAAACACAAGTATTTTGTGCTCTCTTCTTGAAGTTAACGATTGCATGTAAAATTACTTAAATAAGACAGGGAAGGAATTCTCAAGCTCTCCTGGCACAGTTAATTTTGCCACATAAAAGTGATTTTATCCAAAACACCATAAAAGACCATGATTGTATCCATTTTTCTCCCCATCTCCACCACTGCTTATTATGTATGATAATGAAACTCAATAGACCCTAAATGCTGAAATTTCCCTGGCCGTTATCTTGTCAAAATCGTGTCTTATGTAATATGCTGACGTTTTCAGTCATGATATGCTTGGAGCACAGACACACGCTCACACACACATACATATATAGGAGACTCCAACCATGTTTTTGGACCTGGAGGAATACCAGTCAAACTTGAGCAGAACATGCAAACTCCACACAAATCAGTACATGGAGGGAATTGAGCAACTGTGCAGCTATGAGGACACAATACTACGCAGCAAGCCACAATATTGCATTTAACACCTATAAAAGGAGATAAATATTCAACTAAGGGTTACCAGGTGGGGCAGACCTAGACTGACAGGTCACACTTTCCATGAATCTGTAATCTATAATGCCTTATACATACACTATATGGACAAAGGTATAGGGTCACCTCTTAATCATTCAATTCAGGTGAGACCCATAGCCACAGGTGTATGAAATCAAGCACCTGGCATGCAATTAGGTTTAAACATATTTTTCAGAGAATGGGTTGTGCTTAAGAGCTCTCTGAATTAAATTGTTGTACTGTCATAAGTAGCTGCCTTGGCAATAAGTCAGTTAGATATTGTCAACTGTGAGTGGCATTATGGCAAAGTGGAAGCATTTAGGAACAACAGAAACTCAGCCACAAAGTGGCAGACCATGTCAAGTAACAGAGCGGGGTGACTGTCGACTCAATAGCTGCAGAGTTCCACGCTTCCTCTGGCACAAAAGCTGTGGGCCAGGAGCTTCATGGAATGGGCTTCCATGGCCGAGCAGCTGCATGCAAGCCCCACATCACCAAGAGCAATGCCAAGTGTTGGATGGAGTGGGGTACAGCATGTTGACACTGTACTATGGAGCAGCAGAAATGTGTTTTGTGGAGAGATCATGCACGCTTCTCTGTCTGGCAGTCTGATGAACGTCTGGGTTTGGCAGATGCCAGGAGAATGTTTCCTGCCTGACTGCACTGTGCCAACCATTAAGTTTGATGGAGGAACGATAATGGTATGGCGTTGTTTTTCAGGGGTTGGGCTAGACACCTTAGTTCCAGTGAAGGGAACTCTTAATGCTTCAGGGTACCAAGACATTTTGGACATTTGGACAATTCTTTGTGGGAACAGCTTGGGGAAGGCGGCCTGTTTCTGTTCCAGCATGACTGTGTCCCAGTGCACAAAGCAAGGTCCATAACGACACATGACACACTCATGACACATAAACTTGTGGAAAGCCTTCCCAGAAGAGTGGCAGCTGTTATACTACAAGGGGGGTCCAACTCTATATCGATGCCTATGGATTTAAAATAAGATGTCATAGAAGTCCCTGTACTTGTAATGGGCAGGTATCCCAATACTTTTGTCCATAAAATGTATTTTCATAATGCATCACCAAGGTACAGCACCTTCTGTTGATGGCCTTAAGAAATTATAGTGTTGATTATAATAATTCATAAGTTCTGAAGCTGTTAAATAAGTTAAATGAAGCTGTCATCTATAATGCACTGTAGATATTTTCGTAATGTATTTTCATGATCGGTATAAGAATTAGGGATGCTTTGTAAGGTATTATGAAGGTATCTATAATGCACTTTTGATGAGAGCTTCAGAAAGCAATGATAATGCATAATACACATGAGTATGTGTTATGTATTTTTATAAATATTTGTAAGCATGTTTATATTGCATTATGAATGCATTACATTGTGTTCTGAATGTTTTCCTATATTCTCATAGAATATTCAGATGAAGTGTTACCAAAATATTCTCCAGATCATTTTACCTTTTTTAACCTTTGATACTTAAAAACTTCAAAACATTTTGACAAATTGCTAAAACAAAGTTTCATAAATAATACAAGGAAGAAGATAACCAATCAGACGCTTAATATACACAAGTTACTACATGTTTAGGTTAAAAAATAAGGTCACCACTGGTGTGAAACACCATTGCCTACTTTTTGTAGGGAAATAAAATGTAAATTAAAAACAAAAACGAATAAAATGTGTATTTGACGTCAGAAAAAAACGAATAAAAATAATTTGTGTTTTTGTAACTTTGAAAAGCTTTGTTTCACATATTTGTTTCAAGTGGGCATGGATCAGGAACAACCACGGCAAACAGTCAAACAAACAAACAACTTCCAATGGGGACCATATGTGTTTTCCTCACCATTACATCAAAGCTTAAAGCCAAATCACAAACCAATAGAGGGACATTCAAAGAGGAGAAAAACAGCTAAATTCTTGCCTTCGCTCTTTTACACACATTATAGGCAACAACAGACAACATGAAGTTATGTGAGGCTCTTTGGGTCGCAAGGGAGTCATTTCATATTTATTCATCAATTCATAATATCATCTTGAGTCCTGATGAAATGGCAGATCACAGCAATCCAGAAAATATTCCGATGGCCTTTAAATGCTACGCCTGTCACTACATGGCTGAGTGACGTTAAAGTACAACAGCCAGGGTTAAAGCCTAGTTTCCTACAAGATAATGCAGTTAGAAAAGGGTAAACATATAAAAAAAATTCACAATGTCATAGATCAAAGGGACACACATGTGCTGCTCTAACTGACCACCAAACAGATTTTCCAGGCAACATTAACAGTTCTATGTATTCCTGTCTGGTTTGAGATGCCTCAGGTTATTATTTTCTTTGAAGGCATGCATCCACCTGTAGGATGAGTGTTAATCCGGGTTGCATTTGGTGGTTCGACTCTGTACCAGTAGGCTGAACCAGCGAGGGTCTTCACACACCTGTGTCTCTCAGATTCCTAATATGCAGAATATGCACCACTTCACGAGTGTTTTTTTTGCCGTTGTCATGCATGTTCAATGGAAATGCATGCCCTTCTGAATTCTGATGTCTCCGATTCCACCCCTCTACAACTGTTTGGCTGGATTAATCATCACAGAAGGAAGGGATAAGGGGAACACATGATTCCGGGGGACAGACTCTTTTGTCGGGTGAATGTCAAAGCATCACATTTCTTACTGTTTTAATTAAAAACAAAATAAGGCTTTTTTTCGTGCCTCTCTCTTTGAGAGGATGTTTTGGTGAGATGTAGCACCACATTTTAATTTCAAATGTTTTTCATGTGTCATTTGAAAGAAAACATAATGAAGTTATTAGCTGAAGTAATCTGCACATTTTGTTTCTGTTTATATAATAATAATAATAATAATTATTATTATTATTATCATTTAATTTTTTATAATATTTTTTTCTTGAGTGAAATTTGGTGAAGTGGTTTCATAAACAATACTTCAAAGGCATGTATCTAGATGGTACGGCTTCTCTAGAAAGAGGCATTATACCGTCTGGCTATTGTGAGAATGGTGCGGGAAGGAGCCAATGCCTAAAGCTGTTTGTAGCATACAAACCCCACTTCTGAAGAAGGTGGTACAATCTGTAATTACAAATAAGCAGAGAACGCTATTTGTCAAAATGGAAAGCAATGATAAGAAGAGACTTTCTGTCTTATTAGCTTTGTGTGGGGACACATGGAATGCAAATCAGAGCTGAATGGATATGATTTTCTCTAAAAAGAGACAGGACGAGATGCTGGTTTCTCACCTCTGTGCCTCTCCACAGGTGTACAGAATCAGTGCTTGGCAGGAAATATCTGCAGGACTGTCTTTGCTTAACTGGGGACCTCTCCTGCCTGTGGATATGGGGGGGGGGGGGGAAGAGAGCAGTGTGGGTGTTGTATGGCTTTACAGTGAAGATTATCTGTAAATGGGTCCACACCATCAAGAGCAGATGACATGAAAAAGAGTATGATATGAAAGGAATTTTTGGCCACATTTAAATACCCTGAGTTCAATGTTTTTCTACACAGGTCACAACACATTGCATTAGTGCTTAACCTGAAAAGATATGCAGTGACCTGTGAGTATTACAGGGAACTTAAGTCCCCAGGGGTCTATATGAATTAACTTCCATGCACATCGATGAAGTTGACAAGCCAGCTTCCAGTGGCACCAAGAGCAGTCAGAATTAAGAGCCTCACAGCGATTGCTAGCCATGGGATTCAACTCCACAACCTACTGAGCGCAAGCACAGAGGCTTATAACCCACTGAGCTACATGCTATCCCTTATGCAATGATTTGAAAAGGGAATGCAAAGCACTAAGGGATAAGCTGACATAAAACTGAAGGAAGGTGAGTGAGTGAGATATTCTGAACTGCTGCTGAACTTCTGGGTGTGTCTCCAGTCCTGGGCAGGTGCGGGAATGATACAGCTTTTCTGGAATTCACAAGCTCCACACCTTGACAGCTGAACACACACACACACACACACACACACACGCACACAATTGTTTTGTATCTGTGAGTTCCCACTGATTTCCATTTTAATTGTCAAAAAACATATTAAACTGATAAGAAACAAAAAGCTTTGTTTTTTACACTTTTTTCCTTTAAATTGAATGCTATTGTGTTAATAAAAAAAACAATGTGTTACTTATGTGTTTTTTTCAATGTCTGCTATGTTGGGGGATAAATGTCAAATGTCAATGTAAAAAAAAGTCAGTATAACATAGCTAAACAAGTATGCACGCACGCACACACATGCACACACACACACACACATACACACACACACACACACACACATACACACACACGCACGCACGCACGCACACACACACACACACACAAACAAAAGAACTATCAAATGGGAATTCAGACTCATTAAGAAAAAGCAGCTCATATCTTCTTGTTCCCACATGCCAACCTTTTATCTGACAAGGAGAACCGCCAGAAATGTTTCAGAAGAAGCACAAAGGTTTGCAGAAAAAGATATGAATAAGTGCAAAAGTTCATGGCACTGCAGGTATTCACCGCGCTTGTGTTTCGGTTAAAAACACAACTTAGTCAGAAGGTAAACAACCTTTCTGACAAATGAAAAAAATGAAACCCTAACACTGGTGGAGCATCTGCGTATCTGTCTCGCCTCACTGAATGTCATGGCATGATCGGCTCATGTCAGACACATTCCTGGGTTAATAATACTACACTCCATGTGTGCAAACGACAGTGTTATGATATGCTGAACTTAAGACCCTAGGGAGCTGTTTATAATTTTGAGCAGGGATCCATCCATTGCACTATAGCTACCTCTCTGTATATATAGGTATAGGTATAGTCTGAAAACATAATAAACGATACCGCTCACTATTATGATTGACATCTGAGAATTGAAATAATCTCATGCACCAAGAAGCAAGTGTTCCAGCTGCATTTATATAGCTGAATTTGAACAGCTGATTAGGTGCCTGTGCCTCGTTTTTTGACTTTCAAATCTGGGAAACTTCCCCCTTTATCAAAATAAATTGCTATAAGAGGATAGGATGAGGAAAATACAATATAAAATGTGACTAATTATATACTACAGTTGTAATATGGGAAAAATAAACAAAAAAATGATGCTTCAAAAAGCGTTCTGCCTTTATCTGCACCCTTATGCTGCAAATTCTAATTGTATAAATTTTAGAAAGAAAATCATGGAGTGCAATGTCCACCTTATATCTATATTCCTTTTGGATATCTTGAAGAGGGACTCCACTTTGATGTCTATGGAATTTCTGAACTCTGATGTGCCTGATATAAAGTCTGCTTGGTTCGGCATGTAGAGAATGTGTGTAAGTGGAAATGTGTTCCATTTCATCTAAAAAATATACATATAGGGCAAATGGAAACGAGAAGGTTTTATGCAAAAAATCTGTTGGGATTTGGTTCATCAAGCAAAACCTCTGTGCTGAATGTTCATAAATAAAATGTGAATTTATCCAGAGGAGAGAATTTCTGGCTGTTTCATGAGACCATATTGCACAACAAGCCGTTTCTTCACCGAAGACCAAGACCTTGGTGTGGATTTCCTTCAGACTGCCTGATAAGAGTCTCACACCTGCTGTCTCTTCATTGTCATGGTGCACATAAAATAAATAAGATGAATGCGAACGATGCCATAAGCTTATGTTCAGAGGCCACTTCCAGCTTAGTTCACTGACAAGGTTTTATTAGCCTGCAGGGGTAATTGTTTTTTATAATTTGTGATTAAGTCTGATTTCTCTATGCTTAGATTGACAGAAAACCCTAAGTATATTGAACTGAGAATTGAAAATTTACCTTGCCTGCCTGAGATATTTTATGCTACCAATGACTATACAGCCACCTAACAGAGGTTTGGTAGTTTCAAAGGCACCTTTGTTGACTTCCCGTCGTATCACAAACTTCCACACCCTAAATCAAGTGCTGGCAACAAATAATGATAAGAAATAATAATAAAATACAATTTTTGTCACTTGTCACAAAATCAGTCATGTTGTTTTGAAGGATAGATTGGGAACTAATGCCTAATTCTAAATAATTCTATCATCTAATTGTTTCCTAACTGCATGGGATATTTGAGTAAGTTTTAAGGACACTCTTGAGGACATGATTGAGTGACATCATTTAGGTTCACATGGGCAAAGTTGAAAGTTCTGAAGAACTTACCTCATTTAATTTTCACTCCACTGCATTTCTGAGTCAAATGTTTTGTCGATGAAATAATTTATGAAGGGATATGCTTATGGCATGGCATGGAATGTAAATGTTATGAACATTTTCAAGTGCTATGAGTTTAGATTGATTACATTTTCATGTTTAATTTCATACTTTCAGTTTTATTTAAATAATATTTTATATTATGTTAGAATTTATATTTTGTTATATAATAATTATAATGATGTATATTATTATATAATTTACAATTTCTATTATTTATACACTATCTATCTATCTATCTATCTATCTATCTATCTATCTATCTATCTATATATCTATCTATCTATCTATCTATCTATATATCTATCTATCTATCTATATATCTATATATCTATCTATCTATCTATCTATATATCTATATATCTATCTATATATCTATCTATCTATATATCTATCTATATATCTATCTATATATCTATCTATCTATTTGTGTGTCTGTCTGTAATCTCAGTGCTAATAAAGAATCTTTCAGACAAAGTCAGACAAAGTCTTGCATGGGACAGGTGGTACACTGGAAAGGTGCCTCTTTTTTTCTCCTTCTCCTCCCTGTTTCACGCCCCCATCCTTGGTCGCTGCTCGTGGCATCTGCATCACGCTAATGTCAGCACCAGCGACTCCTTTTGTTTACCTTTTGTATGACTTTCCTGTTTCAGAAAACAAAACGGTCCAAAAAGACAATGCAGTCAGGTGCTGGCTAACAGAATGTGAGGTTTGGGGGGGGGGGGGGAGGGCACGACACAGTATTGCTTCGTATTTCACAGCATTTCTGCCGTATGTAGACAGGGACTCCAAACAGGCCCTACCAGCATAAAACAGACTAAAGAATTTTAGATCAAATGGCATTTTCCTGCTAAGGGTCTCCAGCAATGAGCCAAACATTGTGTAGAACTTTAAATCAGTTTGTCAAATGGTTTATTTTTCTAAAGTTTTAATGTTTAGTCTCTTTTGATTTTAACATACCCAGCTCAAATTTTAAGTTTATGACTTTGTATATAACAAGTGATGGGGCCCCCACAAGGCCTAGTTAAGCCATATTCCGGCCTCAGACTGCAGCATCAGCAAATTAGCGCTCATAAAATTATATTTATATTTTTGGAATCTTCAAAGGCCGATTCTTCGGTCTTGGATATTTACAGTAGCCCGAAGGCCAGGGTGAGTTTCCAGCTGGCATGGGGGTATCAGACCCAGAACAGGAAGCCTGAGGCTGAGAGTTATCAGGGCTGAACTGCAACACGTAGGAGCTCAAGAAGCCTGCAGATGGGATTTATGGGGCCTGAAAAACATGATCTTTGGACGTCTAATGAGTCTGGGAAGCCTGCTTAGGATTTATGATTTACGGGAAGCTAAGATCTCTGCATCATCATTACCTGTCTGAACAAAGGCCTATTTGCATAACTTCCCTCTCTGAGAGATTATGCATGTTTACTGCCGATATTTATTTTATTAAGTAATTAAGATTACAAAACGGCACCAAAGGAAAAAAGCACACTATTGTGGGCATATGGAGAGAAACAAACAAACAAACAAAAACACAGGGACAATAGCTTGCAGATGTGCAATACTAATCAGGCTGGTAGCTGAAATGAGTTATGAGATTTTTTTCAGTCAGTTTTGGCAACACCTCTCTGACGGATCAATAAGTGAGCAGCTTGGGGGGATTTAGAAGAGGGGGGAGACGTAATTCAGCATTCTCTTGCAATAACCCGCTTTTGGAAGAGTGAGGCTATTAGCATATGACTTGACTACACAACCCAAAGTGCTCAGGAGAACGTTCCAGTGAAATTCTGGAAGTTCAGGAAAGGAGATGCTTAAAATGGCATTCGAGTTGAAAGACCCTTTCCATAAAACCTGTTTTCAACTTTAACATTAACAAGGTTATATCAACTTTGACATCAAAGGCTCATTCTCCTCCCTGTGTTCAAGAAAATATTTCCCAGTTAATAGCTGGAAAAATAGTATAAACCAAAATCACTCATATCATTTCACCATATAACGATCACATTGGAGGATTTCATGGATTCAAGTCCAAATGGCTTCGCAGAAGGTTAAGTTTGAGCCCTTGTATGCCTTTCACGTGCACAGGGATTCTGCAACACACACACACACACACACGCACACACACCAGACTGGCTCTGCCCCTCCATTCATCCTTCTGTGCCTCTGCCAGCTGACTGATCGATTTAAATGCCTACATTTCAGCTACACTTGCCCTGCAGTTCTTATCATCTGCGAGGCAGAACAATGAAGCCGTCTCTTCCATTTTCTTCCCCTTCGGAATGCAAATTTCCGACCGCAGGGCTCAGGAGCTGGTCTGGGAGCAAATATTTGGAAAGAGAGATAATTTTGGGGTGGTAGGGCTCTATCATTGTTGTCTGAAGAGAAAACTTTGTGTTACAGCTAGTCACTGTCGTGCCACAATCGCCGTCGGCCAGACGCGTTCCGTCTTTTCAGGATTTTTGAGGGAAATTCTGATATACTTTCCTGCATCGTGCCAATTTTCCACAATAGAAACACAAAGATCGCATTCAAAGATTTAAAAAAATGTAGCCGGTATTGGCCCTATGGATTTACATCCCCTAGAACGCAATTAGAACATGAATATTGGATATTATAATGTGCAGCTGAGAGGAATTATATTTGCAAGAAACTGTTGATGTAAAGAAAAGAAAAATATGTATTTGGATAACTGGACATGGAGCTTTTCTTGGTCTGAGACTGAGACTACAATGAACACACAGGTGGGGATAATTAATATTGTTTCCCCATGGAATAAAGTCCACGTACATTTCAGTCATTTTGTAATTACTTGTAAAACATAGTTCTCAGTTATAGTTTATAACCATATATTTTCAATTATAATCATTTACTGAGATCTAATTTTTTTCCGTTAAGGCTATGAGAAAAGAAGACTAACATAGCACAGTTAATATTTACAAATTCGTTTTGGATGTTTGCAAAGATTACTGTTACTGCAGCATTGGTGCATAGAAGCCAAAAACATGGGTAAATGGATGGACTTAGTTTAGTGCTGACACATCTCTCTGTTGTCTGCCCATGTACTTGAATTTTTTTCCTTAACGACAGTGGAGTATCAGAACCTGCTGTTTTTTTGAATAGCCACAGTAAGAGGATTTACACGATCGGACTACTGAGATGTCAGTGCTGAACTCCATCAGTATTTTGGCCAAACCACGCAGGTTTTCCAGTAAGTGTCTGACTTTTGCAACCTGCATGGAAACTCTAAAGACACATTTGGTAGAACATATGGTGACATTTAATGTCAATTCAAAAATATAGCCTGTGTTTTCACAGAAAGCCTATACCCAGCACTGGTTTACGACACTGATTATTTGCTTGGTTTATTTTCATGTATGGGGAACATGGTTGTTTGAAATCAAGCGGGGGGGGGGGATCCATCACCTCATGGTGGGGATGTAAATCAACTGAGGACTTATGCTAACAAGACTTTACAGTGGTGGCTGTTATAAAGGATCACTAAACACCCTCTCATATCACTTTGGCTCTCATTGGTTTGGATGATGCGATTTGCTGATTGTCTTGTTGTTATTCAAAATTATGTGAATCTGGAATTTTTCTGGAATTTGAATTTCCTGAGTATTTTGAAAGTCATGTTTTTTTATGTTTTCTTCATCGCAAAATTAAAATGCATTGAAGACTTTCAAGAAATAGCTTATTTTCTGATGGGAGTCCATCCTGGCGAATATCAGTAATCGTTATGGACTAAAACATTGAAAATGGCAGCCGTGAACCTTTTTTTTCTGAGAACAGGAAGGTTGTTCATGGCCCTTCTTTTACCCCTCCAGCTCTCTGTTTCCTCTTTCCCTTCCCAACTTGATGAGAAAGTCTGTGCTCTTTCAAATTTCAATCCAGAAACACACAATGCAACAGGCCTTGGCGTGCCAAAATTGTGTACTAATATTGCGGGACTATTTGCATCATCACAAGCCTTGGAGAGGCAAGTTTTCAATTTTTGGTAATTGCTCCAAGCTGACACTGGATTTTAAAATTTTAACAAAGAAGCCGAGGAAGAGTGGTGACGGGATTTTTAGACGGGGCATTATAGCTGGACAGTGCGACAAGGCCTAGCTCTGGGCTCAGATCTCACATAACATTTACTAGTAATGCTAAAATGGCGAGACACAGCGTCTAGCACTCACTCAGCAGCAATGACGTCAATGACATCGATGCCTTCTTTTAGTCTCTATTATCCTATGCTATACCTGATGCACTTAATAAGCGAAAAAAGTGAACTTTGGGTTCTGACGTACTTATCTAAACTCTTAAAGTAGTTCCAGAAAGGAGGAGGTATGGGGACATTAACAAAAAAGCAGCTGAGGAGGGTGCCGATCACGTCTGGTTTAAAATAATGTCAAAAAAATGTTTAAGGTTATTAATAACAGAACTTAAGAAGAGTGAAGTACAAACAACATCATATGGCCATTGGTTCTTACATCAACAGAAAAAGCTATTTTTTTTTCTTGTTCTGGGATAAACATCATGATGTGTATGTGTTCAAGATGTCCGAGGATCTGATGAAAGATGTGATGTCACCTATTGATAAATCACTCTTCGTATCTTGACATTAGTCACAAGATACCACAGATGTTGCAAAGTGGGTCTGAAATTATATTTAGATAAAAAGGTCAGTGAAATGATGATGTACCATTCTGACACTCATTCTTTCACCCCTTGAATTATGAAAATGTTATTGGATGAAAGCGGGAATGCTTTCTAATGAATGTCACATCACACCAGCAAAATCTGAGCTTAAACCGTCTTCTGAAGTGCATCTATGCCAAGTATAACACCTTCGCAATCATTTATACGAAAAGTACATAAAAGGCTTTCAAAATGCATTTCTCAGTTTGTGGTATGTATGTCATAATCATTTTGTTTCGTAACAGACAATAGGAAAAACTGTGGCGAATGCATGACTGAACCACATCAAGCATTAAACCCATTACAATTCCCTCAGAGTCAAACTTTAAGTGTAGCAGTAGTTACTAGTTAAGGAAAACAAATTAAGATGAAAAATATGGTAAGACATCCTTTGAAGGGCAAACAATGGTGTTGGAGAAAGATTTTTAATTCATTGCACACCATAAAAATATGTCAAATCTCTGGAGTTGACATATGCATTTGGGCGGCACAGGGAAAACTAATGTTGATTCATTTCTGATTCCTCATGTTCCCGTACCACCTTTAAAGTCATGAACCTTAGAGAGGAGATATGAATCACCAATGAATCACACGTTCTTCATCCGATCGCCAGTGGAAGCTGAAGTGCCCGTTTGTGCCACTTGGAGTGCATTGTCCTGCTATTTCCTGCCTGTGTTCTGCCACATTGTTCTGATTTCACAGTGCAATTGGCAGCAGCCAAGCTCTTGTAAACTCTGCCTGAACCCTTCGGTATGGAGTTTCATACTGGGAGTGTCATTTCCAATTATTTCTCCGCCCCCTCGCCGAGCCACCCCTCCCCAATCCACTCTCCTTCGTTACCTCTCACACAGACTCTCTTTTACTCCTTTATTTCCCCTCCTGTACATCTTGCTTTTTTCCTGATTTGGACAGGATTCTCTGCTCTGGAGCGAGAGAGTTTCAAATGTTTTGGACTGCTCATTGGCTCCAGTTTTAGCCTGTCTTGCCTTGTCACATGACTTTGTGACTGGGGACTTTGCCTCTAGGTCCCTGGATCCCTCCTTCTGTCCCAACAGTGACTCCAATGCTGCAAAGGCTCCAAATGCTATGCCAACTGTCCTTGTGCCACCTGGCAACCCTGTACGTCCCTGTGTCCAGACCTCCTAGTCACAGTCTGTGGGGTGTAATTCTGTTCTCGTGTCCCTTGAGAATGCCTGCTGAAGTGAAGCCGCTGGATCCTTTGTCTGGTTTCCAGTATATAACGAGCGGGAAGTCTGGGACCTCTTTGAAAGCCTCAGACGTAATTAGGAGTCAGGGACGACAGGGGGAGTTTCGCACGAAAGCACCAAAGAGCCAACAGGGCAGCTTATATCGAATCTTCGTTGTCTTGTCATATTTGGGTCGGCACTTCGCAGTTACCCCTGGAACCTCATTAGCATTTCATAGGCATGTCTATAATATTTAAATTCCTTTGGTTTCAGTTTTGCATCAGTAGGCATTCTAAGAAACATTCTGTATAGACTGGACCACACACAAACCTGCCTCAAAAACGGCTCAGTGTGCATGTGCGTAGAGTGCAGTGTAATAAACATAGCCGTTATTGGCCTGTGAAATGTAATAATAAATGCAATACTGGAATGTAAATGAAGGCACACTAAGGGTCCTTACATTTCGCAACTGCTAAATTACATTTAACAGCCTAGTGATACTTTTTAGCTGCCGAGGAAATGTTGTTGGCCAAGGCATTTTCAGGTTTTTAAAATGCATTATTACTCGTTAAATATGTCTCTCGAGAGTGCAATAAATGTGTTGTTTAGCTTTAGCTACTTGTGTATGCATGTTATGATGACTATGCTTGCCTTGCGTCAGTATATCCTTCACACATGCGAATAAGGAAATGGAGACAGTCTATACCAGTGTTTCCCAATTTAGTCCACAGTTGGCCCACGTTTTTGCTCCCTCCCTGCTCCCTGCTGGACTGTCCACATTTCTGCTCCCTCCCAAAGTTCCGGTGGACCATCTTTGGGTCTCCGAGGACTAAATTGGGAAACACCGGTGTATACTCACCCGCTCAGACCTGTGAACGCATTCCAGTGGCCTGCTGAGTCATCTCCGAGCAAGGGGGTGGGGGTGTCACAATGGAGGGGGTCTTCCTTCACTTTACTGCACCTTAAACTAGGACTGATATATCTGGAAATAATTTACCAAAATAAATATCAGATGCCTTTGCTCCATTCAGTTGAACTCACATTTTTATGGTTAAAACCCAAAGGTGGGCTATTGAAAAAAGTCAAGGAAAAAAGTTCTGACATTTTTGGAAGGGGCTAAAATATTTTAAATTTGAGCTCACTGGAGGAATTCAGGCCATTTGAGTGTGTTTTGATAGTCTCTCTAATAGGATTTGGCTTAAGAGTCTATATGTTAAGCTAATTATGGTCTCTACTTCTCCTTCCATTTGTGGCTGATTCAACATTTAGACAAGAAGATCTGAATCAACTGTCTGCTGTGGGGCTTTGGTTTTCAATGTCAGCGCCAAAAGTCAATGCTTTTCCACCTGACAACCGAACATGCAACTGTTAAGTGATATCAGGATGGTCAGAAAACACGTACGCACACACATATTACACTGGCTGCATTATGACATAATTCACAACATAAAATAGTTACTCTACGGTCTTTGGATTCCTCTTCTTGGCTAACTGCATATGTCATGACAAAAGAAATGCTAAACATATTCTTTGATAATTCATCATATTATTTGATGAAAAGCTCAGTGTTGTTATCACACACATCTGTCAAGGAAGAAGAGACCTGCTTGAAATCAAAAACCAAACTGGTTCAGCAGGCCATTTTGGACCCTACGTCTGCATATCTAACACACTGATGTGTAGCAGGTAGCATGCATCTCATCTTATCTTAACTCAAGATGAGGTGAGGATGAGAACGAGGATCGTTCCTCATCTACAGGTGGTTTCAGTTACAGAAAACCTCCTCTCAGAAGAACAAAAGCAAAAGGAGACAGAATGTCATGTTCGGTTTTTCGATTATTTTTTAGGAAAATTATGTGCGGCTTATGTCCAGGATTAGTAGACTGGGCATGAAGACTGGAGTTTATCAGAAAAATTCACTCATGGTCCATTGCAGTAAAAGATTACTAGGCTCTATATCACACTTGTGGTAAACATCAGACCTACAATGAAGCCAAAATCCATCACTCATTCGTCACTATTTCAAAGATGCCCAATGCTAACAAAACAATAAAATAACTATTCAGAATCAAAACAAATCAAGAGAAAGCTCACTCCTCAGTTAAACAGGCTCTTTTCGGATTTTTGTTATGCCTTGCCATAGGAAAGCAGTGAAATTGTTTTACTTTTGGTCTGTTTCTTGAAAAGTATCCTGTGATTTTTGCGACAAAAATTTCCAGAGAATATTGCAACAGCAAAAAAACTAAGAAGTGTGTCTTCTGATGAAGAAATGAAGGGAATTGAACATTGATTCTTTGAATGACCTGACTCAGGGATGACTTTTATTCCGTGACACATACTCAGTGCGTCTTTTTGGTCATGCACTGTCAGGCACAGATTATGGAAAATTGCCATTTAACATTAAACACCGGCGTGCTGAAATGTGAAATGAAACTTGAAAGACGTGTTAAAAATTAATGAATGTACTTTAAGTTTTGGGAAAAAAATGATATTATAGGTCTTTTTTTTTACGCGTAACATGACAGAAATCTATCCTGAGAAACAGTGTTCACCAGCCTGGCGTAAGCCAAGTTTCAGAAGGAGAACAAGCCACAAGACAGACATCAAACCATCACTTCAAACCACCAACAGAAACCCCATTTCTATTTTTTTTTCTTTTCTACTTGGCAGGTGTCTTTTGTAGTGCGTCTTAACAGAAACACATGTTCACTTCGATATATTCAAATAGAGTTATGAGATATTTCATGCTCCTGTTATATTGCTCTGAAATATTCCTGTGATGGAAGAAAGAAATGTGTTCTGACTTCAGATACAGTCATGAGAAAACAAAAAAAAAATACTCAGCAGCAATTCATCCAGTCATCTCAATAAAGTTCTGGTGGCTTGGTAATTGGATTCACATTGCTCCATCTCAGACTGATACAGATCTTCAGGGAATATGACCGCTGCCTCTGTCAGTCAACGTAGATGTGATCGCTTGTAAAAAAGTGTTTTTGTCAAAGCAATTCCAACAAAGGTAGAATGAAAGACAGAAAATGAGTTAATTGTTAGTAGTGGTGGTGACGTTCCATGGAGTCGTCTGCCCTGCAGTAGTGAGATTCACTGGGAGGAACTCTGTGTTCAGTACATTGGGAAGAAATGCAGGCCCCATTCACCTCCATCTCTACCCTCGCTGCAACGAGAACCAGGCCGGCCGATTGAATCCAGATGGTTGTGGGGAAACGATGCAGAATTTGAGGTCGAATCACAGTCAATTGGATTCACATGGGCCTCGGCGAACAGTAAAGAATTTTTTTTTTCTTCATTTGCTTTTCCCTCAGCAGTTGTGCTTTGTCCTCATCGGCAAATTTTCACTCAAATCCAGCGGTTCCTCCCCAAACCTTGATACCTGCAGCCAATGCCCTCTCAGAAAAGGATTCGCTAGGGTGCATCTCTCCTCCATCGGCCTGCATCCTCACGTGCATCCGAAACATGCAAGGACTCTCAAATAGACCCTGTGCTCTCCACATTAACTCCGAGAGGATAATTTTGCATTTACTTCCCCCTTATTCCATTATGTGAATACCATTCCTTGCCTGTCACTCATTAAGTAAAGTCTTGTATGAAGGAACAGAAGTCGTCTCACTTGACTGACAGATCTCTGTTGACCTTCTCATTTCCTGTAAGTAAAAGAAAAGTTCTTTACTTCTTGCATTGACACCAGGTTAAAAAAGGCTAAAGACCATCTGACCTGAATATTTTGCAGCAACGGTGATTGAAGTACATATTACATATTCTCTACCTTTCATTGAAACTTTAATTTCCATCCATCCATCCATCCATCCATCCATCCATCCAT
>JABFEA020000017.1:22164838-22182084 GCA_019775915.2 Cyphomyrus plagiostoma | reverse complement strand
TTCCCAAAAAACTTTGTTTTGTGAATCTCATGCGAGCTTAAATAATTTAATTAACGTCTTTGTGTCGTTAGCTGCACAAAAAAATACAGGCATATAGTAGATAAAAATTAACATTGCCCCCCCCCCCACCCCACACAGCCCCATACCCACAGCATCAGTAAATGTGGCAAGAGGGACATATATACTTCAGGAAGGGCACTAGGGGTCTGATTGTTATCTTGCTTAAAAAACACACTATGCTTTGATGTAATGGGAGGCACAGCAGACCATCAAAGACATGTTTTGGAAGAAATTCAATCATTCTTAATGCATGGATATAACTTCATGGATTTTAAATATTACTTAGAATTGTGTTGTGACAGTTTCTGCCAGCAGCCAGGCAAACTGGTGTCTCTGAACTGCCCATAGTACATGACTGTGCGCATGAGTGTGTATATCCGTGCCAAGCAATGGACCGGCATCCTAACTGGAGTGCCCCCCCCAGCCCAGAGCTCCCAGAGATGGACGTCAGGGTCCCCCTAACCCTGACCGGCAGACGGATATGTGGAATCAGGCTTCCGTTTGCCACATACACAAACATACACTGCAGATCTGTGTAGTGATGCTTTCCCACCTGCTTCCGAGGTGGTGCTGGGAATGTCTAACACAAAGAAAAAGAAGATATAAGCAAAAATATAAGCAGAAATAAGATATATAAATATAAGCATAAATAAGATTAAAATGAAAATACCACTAAAAATAAAACGACTGCAAAATAGACAAAAAACAGAGTGAGGATATAAGTAGTTGAAGAAAATTCAATGAAAGTATAAAGCGTGTGACGTGGCTTGTTAGCTGGGATGTTAAATTAGCATGTCCAGTCAATGCATTGTAATTGTTGGTTTCCTGTTTTTTGGAAGGCTTGGCGACAGGGCAAGGTTAGACAGACCAAAGAGCACTGCCGTGACATGCCAAGGCTGAAGATGGTATCTGCTCACTGAGCTCTCGCCTCTCTAGTGTGATCTCATCCTGAAAGGCAGGGCTTCACCCCAGCCTGCTGCTTCTTAGCCTGAGCCCAGGTGGCAGCTGGGAAACAACGACGACTCGTGCCAGCCTGACCGCTGAAATATGGTTTCCGTGCCCCGAGAGCTCCGTTATGGGATACAGCACTACTCCTGAACTCCCAGGGGAAGCCAGTCTCCGGCTGCGACATCGCTCACACTATGGTGCATAGAGAGAGAAAGTGTTGAATTAATTAAGCTGCAGACCGAGGACTCCTGGAAAATGTCGACTGTTTGTTTTGGAGGCTCTGTGGCTCCTGAATGATGTCTGGAGAGAGATGGAAGAAAGTGGGTGTAGCTGTGAACTGACCCGACTCGATTACGCCGCATGCACTTTTTGCTGGAGCGCGTCACCACAAGCTGAGTGACAAAACCAGTGCGCTATGGAGGAATGGTGACATCATTTGGTTTTTGACCAAATGCAAAGTCAAGAGCAGTTGATGTTACAATTACATGACGTGGCATCTAGGATAGGGTATGTGATTAAATGTACATTGTGCATACTATGAAACAGCAGGTGACATAGCAATAACAGATGTGTCCTTATCAGCTCAAGTCCTGAGGCCTTGGTTTAGTACCCTTGGGTTTGGTTTGTAACCAACTAACATGTACAGTATAATATAAAGCATCAAGCAAGCAACTAAACAGTTGTTGATGCAATTTATGCAAACCCTTGAGGTCACCAAGGTACTGCTGACATAGATGCAATAAATAAAATTAGCAGATTTTGAGCAGGTGCTTCAGGGTTCATGCTGAGACCTTCTCCATATGGTTAATATCGCATGGACCTGCATTCTTCTCTCACTACCGGACATGCTGTACCATCACGTCAACAGTCTTGCCAGACGCTTCCTGTTAGCGGTGGGGGGGCTCAGAATATGCCGTTGAAAGCAAAAAATATGATGAGATTATCATTGTGTGGGAAAGCGGATTTGGCTGGGAGACCACATCACAAGGTGTTGAGAGTTTGGTGAATGGGACCCAAGCTTTATTTTACAAATTCCACTTTTTGGTGCGAATGAGAGAAGAACGGAATAGCGAAGGGGTAGATGGAATGGTTAAAACCCAAACAAAAAAATAAACACAAGCATTTTCAAAGAAGAGGGGAAAAGTTCATCAGGGGCAGGAATCCAATAGCAAAACCTGTCTTAGTGGGCAATCAGAGCTGCCCTGAACCAAATCTAGGTCTGGCATACTAAGGGAAAAAAAATAAACATTCAGGCATATAAATAACCAGCAGAATTAAGGCTCAGGTGGTTTTAAACCAATACAAAGTGATTCTCTTTATGCATCATTGTGAAGACTTCAAAGCGACTCTTGTTTATAATATACGATTCCTAACTCTACATCAACTCTATCAACAAATAAGAAATGTCATAACAAACGCAAAGTTCTGGCAATTTACTTTCTTTTTTAATCTCACGGGGATGTCCCAATAAGATCTGGGAAGGTACTGAAAACATCTACAAAAATGAAAAACAAAATAATGCACAACAAACTACTAAACACTAAATAGAGGTACTGCTATCAAGTATTTTTTTAAGTAAAGTTCAGTCGATTTTGTGTTACATTTTGTTTTATCTTGTTTCCCAAAATTACTTGTATTCTGTTTTATGTTACGTCCATCCATGCATAATCTTTCTGTGACAAGTCTTAAACCAGATTTGATGTTAATGCAAAGTATATAACGCCAAAATGCTTTAAATATGTAACACCTGGAAATGTTCCCTTTCCACTGAACACTATATTTATACTGCAAAAATGGAGTAGTAACCATATCTTTGGCACTGGGTTTGGAATCCATGGGGTGGCTGTGTGGACAACAAGGTCTTCAGGCTAATTTCAGGGCACGGGGAAGGAGGGGATGAGATGCTGGCCGGCAAGTTTCCTCTGGAACGTAAAACAGGGATTCGCTGGCTTAGCGGTTGTGTGGTACGGTGTGGTAATACATTCTGCATATAAACAAGTCCAAACACGAAACAGGAGTTGGGCAGACACTACATTGATTGAAAAGAATGGAGCAAGAAGACGTTTCTTTGGAGAGGCTAACATAGGCTGAAAATACATGTGGTCAGGCATTGCATTGAAGTAAAGACAGAGGCGTGCTTCAGCCTGGGCACGTGGACGTGTCTGAGGCCACGAGGAGGCAGGAGCACAAGTGGGCTTTGTGACAGGATGTGGCTTCAGTGGTCACCTTGGGAACATGACCCCCTGCTGCCTGAGGCAAGGCACTGACCTCTGTCACCCCTCGGCTTCAGTTTTCCCACATCTTCTCTTTCATTAGGGTTGTGTTTGTTTGTGGAATCTAAGTTTTTTTTTTTTTGCATATTCCATAATCCATGTCAGTCGCCTCCCTGTTTGGCCAGCAGGTGGCGTTGGCCATCCCATCTTCTCCGATGTGTTCCCTTCGTATTCCTGTATTCTCCAGGTTGCTGCGTGGCTGAATAAGCTAAGCTGATGGTTATGATCAGTTGATCCCTCTGTCTTGGGTTCGAGGCTTGCCAGAAGCTGTGCTAGTTTTTTGGTTTGCTTCAGTTATTAGTTTTCCCATAGTTCTTATGTTTCTGTATTAGTTAATTTGTTTATGCTTTTGTTTGTGGTCCTTCCCCGTAGTCCCTGGTTTTGTTCTTGTTTCATTTTAGTCCCTGGTGTCTCCTAGTGTCCATTTCCTAGTACCTGATCCATTGTTAATCACCCATCTGGTCCTTGTCTACCCTTGTCATTAGTGTATACAGACGCTCTTCTACTTATAAACGTTCAACTAGCAAACTTTCAGACATATGAAAGAAGAGAACTGTAAGTCCAAATTGTGTTTGTTGGGCTCCTGTTTCCTGTCCGCAAATTCAAATTTTATTTTCCAATTCTGCCTAGTATGACTTCTGGCTGCTACTCACGCTACACAGAAGCCTAGCGTGCCGACTCCCAGCATCCTAGTTCTTTGTATTTGCGTATACCCTTAAAATGATGTTGAATAACGACTTGTGAAAATTTCAAGCTGCAAATGTTCAGATCATAACTAGTCCGTAAGTAGAGGAGCGTCTGTATATAGGTGCCTGCCTTTGCCTTGTGCTCTTCTCGGTCACTGTGTTTGTTTCCCTCTCCTTACTTGAATGTGAAAGTGTTGTCTGTAGTACTTCCCTCAGCTGTTCCCAGTGTTTGGTGTCTTGGTTTTGTCTTGTTTATCTGTCCTGCCCTTTTGTTTTGACCGTCATTGTCCCATTTCATTCTAATAACTCCTCTTTATGGCTACACCGCTCTGGGTTTCCATTCTGACACAGTTTAACTATAGCACTTTAATAGAGATTTTATGTATGTAACCTATTGCATCATTGTCGATAAAGATTGATAGACACTCCTGAAAATATGCATATTTTTGGTGTTCATGGGCATTTGACCAGACAGCAAAGACAGATAAGTCAAAGAAGGCCCATATGGCATTCCGGTTTCTGAGAGAATGCACGTTTACTTCCATTATCAAGTGTCATTTTCTACTTTCAAATATTTCGGAAAAATGTTGAAATAAATCTTGCAGATTTCAGTGATGTGGGGAACGTCAAATCTGGAAAATTTCGCTTCTGCGAATGGATGGTAACTTAATGGGTTTCAGAGCACAGATCTCATTAGTAGCCCTTTAACACTCCTTAATGAGATACACAGTATCAGCTTCGTGAAACACTGCGCTGAAATGAAACCTTTTTGAATGATTTCATGAGACAGTTGCCCTGTGATAACTGTCACTGGCTGATCTCTTACTGTCTATGCGAAGGAAAGAATGAAATCAGATTCATATGGTTGCGCTCCAAAAACATGGTGGGGGAGCTGTCCAAGGTACTAATCACACACAAAACACCCTTCAGATTAACCTCATTTTATACAAATTCCAATATTCAACAAGGACTGAGAATGACCAAATGGGATGGGGAACATTACTGTAAACCAGCTGTGTTTTCATTATAGGTTGGGAATATGGTGGGAAGAGCCACATGCGTGTTCTATTAAATCAAAGGATGTAGGTCAGTCATAACTTTAAATTAGACCTTTATGATTGAAATCTTGGTTTGCAGTACTTCTGTACTGTAACGGGCTAGCAGAGTGATGCGAGAGTCATCCATCTTTAATGTAGGCACTGGACTCTCATAATCAGCCTGAGTCAAGAGTCAGGTTTTACCCGAAAGCATCCTTTCCGGGGGCTGTTGCTACAGCTGTACGAAATGTGTGTAAAGTATTACTGCTTTTCAAATGATATTAAAGTCCAAAGTAAAGAATTACTTTGTTTCTCCGGGGTCTTTTCATTTCTACAATAAAAAAAAAAGCAGTCCCATGATGCAAAGTCACTCTCCCTCGCCTGTGTTTGGATGGGAGTCGGAACGATTCCAGCAGACTTGGAAAGCGAAACAGGAGCGAATAAATGCTCATCAGTCACCCTTTCAGTTTCATTTTAGTGAATGAGGAAAAAAAGACACTGACTTTATGTTTATCTCATTCAGCGGCCGGTCAAATATTGCTGAATTAAATGGGGCTCGGATTTTCATCAGCTGGACTGCTACATGAGCAGACGGATAGCTGAACCTCACCCTCTACTTCTCCTCCTCCACTTTCACTCAGATGTCTCTACTGAGAATTATGTAATCTTTAAATTGATCCATAGAACAGTCACTAAAGTAGCATGAACAAACCCGTAATTACTTGACGTAGTCACTCAGTGATTCTGACTCAATTTCCCAGGCCTCTTGGGGGGGGTCAAATTCTTCATTTCAGGCAACCATCCGCATCTCCACAAAGCCCCCAGACTGAAGCACCAATGCCGGCTCTACCGCCTCTTCTTCAGCCTGAGTCAGAGTGTCAGTTTGGCCTCAGGTTCTGGGCTCCATATGGTTGTGTTCCCCCTCGCCCCCGGCCCGCTGACCCTCCTCTGGCTGCCCCCCAGTGTCTTTGGAGGCGAGCTCCCACGCGCTGCTCCTGCCTGTCTCCCCCCAAGCGTGCTGCAGTTCCCACACTGGCTTCCAGGCTCAGACCTCACCTCCTGCCTATGCCATGTTTACTCAGGCCTTCCCAGTAAAATAAGCGCTGCCTCCTCAGTCACAGGCGGGGGAGAGCAGGGGAGAAAACTGTGAAAAGACTGTTTCGGACCCCTCTTGCCGAAAACCACACGCGGGCGAGCTCCGAGGACCCATGAAGGCAACTTTTGTCCTGTGGCCGGGCGTCCCTCTCAGCCGGAGTCGCGGAGGACCGGCAGCGGGTGGCGTGAGGCAGCTCGCTTCACTTGGCAGAGACCAACGGCACACGGGGTTCAGGGAGCAGATGTTCGCCGATTCTGAGTCATCTGTGACATGTGGGGTGATTATGGGGACAGCGACGCATTGAGGTTCCCGAATGAGCGCTATTCGTGTCTGTCATTCGGATAAACACAAATGAAAAACATGAACTAAAATGAGTCAGACCACAAAATGCATGTCATGCCGGTTACTGGGGGATGAGCATTAAAGAGGAATTTGCACTAGGCAAACAGTGTCGCTGATCATGAGCGGACTTCATAAGCACCTTTATCTTAAGTTCTAAATAAAAATTGCAGGTTTAATTATATATATTGCTTTTCTGAAGCTGCAGTTTAATCAGATCACCTATGTCTTTGAGCTGTGAAATCTTTCAGGGCCCCAGTTCTTTTGACTGAGGCTTTATTTACTTGCAGAAAGCTAGGGTGACCCCCCCTAGGGTGACCCCCATGACCTGTATTCTCTAAGGCGTCAGGTCATTCCATTAAGATCCGGTCCTTTGAAAGCAGGTATCGTCGACAGGCTACCGGGCATTGATCTGGCGCCTAGGCGGTGCACAGCCAGCCGTGACCTCATGCTCTGATGTTGCCCCGGAGTGGAGTTCTGGGGGAGAACGACTGAAATGAGAAACGACAGCACTCACAGGCTAGCAGAAAGCAAGAGCACTGGAGACTTTTCAGGTCGTATTGAATTGACTTGAGCCCACTCCCCGTGCACACTGACCAGACACGGTGAGTAATGGCTGTGTGGTAAAGGCTAGAAGATCAGATGAACTGACCAGGGGAATACTCTCCGCCTGATGTGTGTCTTAGTGCTGTCACAGTCTGATCTTATCTGAAAGAGTTACTCATGCCATAATTCTCATTGTACAGCTTAGCAGAATTTTCCCTTCTGTTTCCTTCTCTTATGTATTTTGAACCTTGGGAATAATGAACAGAATGATTACATGGCTGTTTTTTCTTTTTCTTGTAAATCCTTTTTCAAGGGTACGTTGACCTGAGAAAAGACGAGAATGTTGTTATGATGTGAGCTTTCCAGGAAGTGTCATGAATCACAGAATCGAAGTTTTATGGATTCAAAATGAGTCAAGGGGATTTTTAAGAAGGGTGTTTTGAGGATGAGCATATGTCGGTGGGGCATGATTAATACCCAGTAACACGTTATGAGCTGCACGGGTTACGTTGTATGCCAGCTGGATGCCTCTGGGAGATACCAAATCAAAACTGCACTAACCCCGTAATTGCAGATTACAAGGTTATATTTGATAACCGTGTTTGCTTTGACAGAGACAAATTGCTTCAGTGTTCATAGGGAAGCCGCTGTGATGGTACAAGTGACTTTTTGTGGCTGGGTCAGAGTTTTGATTCAGGTCTTGGAGAGATATTTATATATTTGTGTGTTTTCATTTATGTATACATTTATCCTATATCTTATATGCACTTGGCAAGTGGGTTTAGCTTTTGCATGTTGCTACAAGAGTTTGTTCTCAGAACAGGGTGTTCATTTTCCAACAAAATTCCAGTCCTTTGATTTACAACATTGCATAGATGTCAACACTCACAAAAGAGGCTCCCTAGGACTTATGTGTGTTTGTGTGTGTGTGTGAGGAATGATTTTCTTATTTTTAATTAAGGTTGGATTTCTCCGCATGTTTCATGCTGCTAGTCACGTTGATGGGGATTCCAGAAATTGCTAATCACTTTTTTCCCCCAGACCACCAGAGTATGTTTCAGGGTTATTTTCAAGAGTTGCCTTATTTTGGGAGATGTGGGAACGAACCTGCGGTCAGAAGCATTTCCGCGGCTGCTTTGGAGCAGAACTTTAGGGCCTGAGGTGAAGACATGCCTTATATCCCTACCAAGTGGCTGGGCAGCGGGCCGCAGACTGGCAGCGTCTGGGCACTAAGCCTCAGGCACACAGAAGCAAAGCTGCAGTGAGCATCACGCTGCCTGTGCTCTTTTCCACATCACCAAACGCATTCCAGGAATGTTGGTGTTGTCAAGGAGAATGCATTTGAAGAAGGGAAACAATGTTGGGTAGCGGTCTCAGCAAAGTTTGACCATACAGCTATGGATTCAAGCAGACTAAAATAGAACTTTAACCTTAAGTATGTTTGTTATTCATTTGCTCATAGCACACCCACACTATGTTTCTACTGGCTCGCTTTGGCTCTGCATGAACGCTGCCATTCTTGTTCCTAATTTCCATGTCTGCCCCATACTGCAAGTAACTCCTGGAAAATAAAAGTTCCAGTAACTACGGGGCAATTGTTCCATGTAGGGCTGATTATCATAGATTGACAAAAATCCTTTGACAACAAGCTATGGAAACTGTGAGCTTTTGCACTGAGATATTTATACACGTTCTTTGAAAACTGATGAAACTGATGTTGTCAGTGAGAAAAATAATGTTCTTTACACAGGTGTGATTCAAGTGTGAGTTTGCCTTGTGCGTGCTGCCGTTTTGTGAGCTAGCAATACTCTATACTACTATAATGAAATCATTTCTGACATCACATGTAGGTTGCACTCCAGTGATAGTTTCTCTGCAAGATTAATAACTTTTTTTTCTAATTAAAATAAATTTTGATCAGATCTATTAATTTAAACTTGGAACCCCCACGAATTTATAGAGCAAACTGCTAGAGCAGAGTGAAGTCAGAGATTCTGGAGGAAGCTGAGGATGAATCAGTCCCTTGCTCTCATCTAAGATGCAAACAATATAGCTAAGAATGGAAAACAAGTTTATAAGCAATGGTTTACCTCTGGTGCCCGAAATAAACACATTAATCATGTGGAGCTGCCTGAACCTGTGGTCATAATGGTTGGTAGTGGTCACAGACTGCTTTGTAGAGACCGCAGTGATGGGACCATGACTCGGCATGGGATGTTTATCTCTGTGGTTAGCTGGTCTCTTTGTGGCTATCTGGATTGCTGTGTCACTTCTGTATGGGTCCCTCTTCCAGATGCTGGAGAGGTAAGAGACTAGGGTAACACTTAACTGCACCTTCGTAACGCCTTTACAATGCATTCCTAGAACATTCAGTGCACCTTCATAAAGCATTAATAGAACATTATTAAGCAGCATATAAATATACCATAACAGGTTTAATATACATTAATAACAAACATTGTAGGATTTTACAGTTATGAAGTTTGTTATTGATATATGTTACAATAGTCATATCTTGTTCAAGTATTATGAATGCAATGCTTTAATGCATCCTGCTTATTAATGTTCTATAAATGCATTATGAAGATGCATTGGATGTTCTGTGAATGCATATTGAATGGATTATGAAGATGTTCATAATGTAAAGCATTACCAGGGTATGAGGGAGTTAATATAACCTGTCTTTCTCACTGCAATGGACACCTTCTACAGCTTTTTAGTTTGTGCCCATAGTGCGAGTCAAATACCTGTGTTAAGGCTTGAATCTGCTAGTACCTGTTTTCATTGTCATTCAGTCACCTGCGGAGTCTTCTCTTTCTGTCAGAGATTATCTGTTCTAAGAGTGGATTTGGTTTATAGTTCAAATGACAAAATGAATGAGTTTCCTTTCCTAATTTGCATATTACAACCAATGTGGGTCAGTAGGATGTCAAAACTTAGCCGTAATACAGAGCACTTGCCTCCCAGTAGGCAGTGGCTGGAAACACCCAAAATTACTTATTTTTTGCAGAAACTAACATGTTATGCTAAATACTAAAATGCTATGCTTACTACAATAACCATCACTGACATTGTCCAAGCTGCTTCTGTTGGTAACTTTGTTACATGTTAGGTCACAATGTATAAGCCTGCCTTTAGGCATTCAGACCCACACAGTCTTGTGGAGATCATTCAGTAATGATGCACTTTGGCTTAGCTGAGCAGTTGATCCTACAGACTTTTGCTTTTGAGTGTTTCGGTCTTCACCACAGTTCCGTGGTGGATTGGCTGTGACTTCATACATGAGTCTGCTCAGCTGGAAGCTGGACGGTGGCAACTGAAAGTCACCGACATGTCAAAGGCAAACTCGAGGAACTTCCATCAATCGTGTGGCTGAGATCTGATAGAGCAGCTGGCCAGAATTTACAAGTTATCGTGGCAACGCAAAAGGTTCAGGCTCCTTATAAATGATGTGCCGTCCGTGGGGATTTGAGACTTCGGAACATTACAAGGATGGCCTTTAAAAACCTAAAATGAATGAGCAACTGCAACTATAAAGCAGAGCACTCATGGGAAAGTCATTCAGACCTGAAGGTGTAGCAGTGTGGTCAGTTCTAATGCTTCTCTCCAGGCAGGGAAAAGTCCCCTCACAGAAGAGGATGCTTACATTTATCCAAGAAAACTGCATTTTCCACCTGCGTGGAAAGGCAGCCAGAGGTTAAGACGTTCCCTCTACCAGCCAGGACAAATAAAGATGGAAAAAAACATGCTATTGTATAAGCTACACATATACACACGTACACACCACATGTTAACTCTCACATGGGTAGGCAGCACAATGCTGATGTGGATATCCTGGTTCCCAGAGCCTGGTGGCACGTTTGACTCCCCTGCACTCAGAACATGTGTAGATTTAGTGAGTTAATTACGCTAAATTCATAAATTGCTTCCAGGTCTCCTGCATGGTATTGATAATAGAGATGTCTTTGTTTATAGCAGAGTCCACCTGCAGTGAACTTCCTGGGAAGATCTTCCGCCCCTGTGGCCACCTTCATGGCAACGTCGGGAGGATGCTGGAAACGAAAAATTTATACTACGCTTTCCAGTTAATTGTTTGTATCTGGCTTTTGAACTGTAGATACTAGTAATTTTGCTCTCACTGGATGTCAATCTGCTATTCATAGAAACCCATAATATATCACTGTGTACCATTGGGGTGCTACATGGTAGGTTCTGTTACTGCTTCTGCCTGGAGACGATTTCTAATTGCGCAGTAATTATGATACTGCAGCGATTTATAATCCTCCGGTGAGTTCTAAATTTGCCTGACATTGTAAAGCGTCTTGTACTCAAAGTTTACAGATAATCTTGTTAAGGATGCAACACATGTGCACAGAGGAATACACGTAGACGTGAATGTTCAAAGTTCAAAAGAAAGAGGTAGGATTATAATTTCTGTGGTTTCGTCCTGAACTCTTGTTGACCTTGTTAGAGTTCTCCTGGGTTCTTTCCCCCCCCCAGCATCTTGTGAATAACTTATATGGCTTGGAAGCACCACAAGCCTTGCGATGAGTGCCAGGTCCTGCCTCAGCCAGGTTGGGGGCCTCCCTGAAAGCTTGTGCATGCACACACACAGACGGCGGCGGGCATGTGTCCTAAAGCGCTGTGTCCCAGCTGCTGCCCTGGGGGAAGGTAAGTGTGCCAGTCTGTTTGAGGCCAGCCTGCCAGACCAGCAATCACGACTAGATTTTCAACAGGTCTGGGGTCAGCATTGTAACACAACGTTTGATGTGTATGACGTGTCAGGGTCAAGGAAAGGCACTGACATTTTGGAATTGCTAACTCTTGCCCCAGGACATAGGCTTGGTTTCAACATTGGTAGGGACCAAATCATCCCCCCCAAACACACACACACACAGACACACACACAGACACACACACACACACACACACACACACACACACACACACACACACACACATAAAATAGAAAAAAAGATATTAACTGAGCATTACGCCAGAACTGCAACCCTGTCAAAATAACTAGAAAATACTGTAAATCAGCCAAAAATTAGTTTACTGAAAAAACATTGGTTTTCAGGATAAATTTATGATAAAAATACAAGAAAAAGAGAAAAGGGACTCCTAGGTGCTTTACAGTTTTTTCCAATCATTTTAACGCGTGTCTCGATACCATATCCACTTTTTCAAAAACACAACACATGCACCATGCCATTGGACCATGTGAACTAAACTATGGATACGTTTGCATTGCTTTGACACAATATGCATTCAATCACCACTGCCCCCAAGTTTCATGAATACTTCTCTCAGTCAGTGTTCGCCACCAGCAAAACTTTGTACAACTACAGCCGATTTTTCAAACGTTTAGATAATCTGTTCAAAACAGGTCAAAACTTAATGAAATTTAGAGCACTGTAAATTGAAACATGCTGAATTTTGACAGACAAAGGACACTATGCACTTGCAGTAACACACATAATTATGCTTTTAGCAGAAATTTCATAATTTTGTTTTTGTTTGCTGCTTTGTTACCATCTACACAAATGAGGTCATGGAGTGTCCCCCCCCCTTTCCTTTTTGCAAGGCAACACAATGCAGTCCGGGCAAAAACAGTGGGTATGGCAACACATATATTATAGTAAAACATTTACATTTATTTATTTAGCAGACACTTGTATCAAAAGCAACTTACAGGGAGGTACTGTAACTACAGGGACTGTCCCCCTGGAGCAAGTTGGGGTCAAGCGACTTGTTCAGGGGTACTTCTCTAAGAATTTGTTTGGTCAATTTGCCATATGTACAAAAGGGGCCATCTTTAGATTGGCATTTTGCCTTAGCCAGTGAAAAATGGATGCAGCAAGAGGCAGAGGAAGAGCACGAAGACGGAGAGGAAGGGGAAGAGGAAGAACCATGGTAACTGATGAAATCAGAGCCACAATAATTGACCATGTTATAAATCATGGTCTGTCCCTGCAGCCAAACCTGCCTAGATCCACAGTGGTATCAATTGTCAGGATTTTCAGGCAAAGCAACAGGTACTATAAAGTATTTAGAGCATTGACTGAAGGCATTTGATAGATGTGCATATTACTGTAGTGGAGTGAAATAAGGAAAGTCTCTGGGGAAAAAAACTGATGCATTGGTGCACGTTTGTCTTCACTGCAACCCACTATTGTAGGATCCAGCGTTTACCTCCCAGAGGCAGACGCGGCATAAACGTTGTTTATGTTGGAGTGTTGTGCGAGTAAGCCCTGTTTTCCCCGTTCACCTGTTTGGAACTCCCTTTGTCCGCCCTGCACACACCCGCCATCGCAACAGTATGCCGCGTCTCTGTAAGAAGGTCTCACCACTACCGGAGAAAGAATACCTCCAACTGGTGGAAGAAGTCCTTTACTGGCTGGAGCAGCCGGAGGTATGGGAGGACCTCGGACTGCAGGATCTAGCCAGCCGGGCGAGGGACGTGCTCGAGGAGCTGTCTCTCCCCGATGACGCGCCTCTCGCCGCCGAGGTAGCGGGAGACGAGTTCAAGGCAGGTGGCCGCCGATTGCGGGATACCTGGCGAGCTCCTGCCCTCTTCCGCCGAATCGCCCCAGACCCCGCGACCCACTGGCTTGGGGAAGAAGAAGAGGCGAGGCAAAGCCCGGAAGCAGCAGGCGGAAACGCCGACGATAGCCCTGGGCGCCTGCTCCTTCATCCCCGAAGGGACGAGGGAGAGCGAGGGAGCTCCCCATTCTCCTGGGCTGAGGCCGCCGCCGTTTGGGCAGGCGTGCATGGTGAGCCGAAACCTCTGTGGGAGACATGCCCCTTCCGGCCGGAGCGCCTGGCAAAGGGGTGGATCAGCCCGGTGCATGACCCGGTCCCGCGGATTCAGAGGGCTCTTCAAGGGGCAGTATCCGCACGCCCAACGTTGGACCCGCCGCCGCTGGAGCTGCCTGAAGCGGGCTGTCAGGCACCTCCGCAACTCGTGGCTGCATCTCCTGAGGCTGCCCAGCCTGCAACTGCCGCTGCCCAGCCGGCTGCCATACGCGCAGCCAAGCGCGCAGCCGAGCCCGCTGCCCAACGCGCAGCCGAGCCCGCTGCCCAACGCGCAGCCGAGCCCGCTGCCCAACGCGCAGCCGAGCCAGCTGCCCAACGCGCAGCTGAGCCCGTAGCTGCCGCTCCTGAGGCCGCCCCCCTCGCAGCCGAGCCCGCAGCAGCCGCTCCTGAGGCCGCCCCCCTCGCCACCGCTCCTGAGGCCGCCGCCCTCGCCCACAGCTGCCACTCCTGAGGCCGCCCCGCCTGCGCCCTCGCCCGCAGCCGCCGCTCCTGAGGCCGCCACGCCTGCGCCCTCGCCCGCAGCAGCCGCTCCTGGGGATCCCGTAGCTGCTGCGCCATGCCCTTCCTGGGGCGCGCCTGGAGGGGGGGGTTTTCCGCAGCCCTCTTAGTCCCTGCTCGTCCCGCGGCTCCGCCCGCGGCCCTCTAGTCCCTGCTCGCCCCGCGGCCCCGCCCGTGGCCCTCTTAGTCCCTGCTCGCCCCGCGGCCCTCTTAGTCCCTGCTCGCCCCGCGGCCCAGCCCGCAGCCCCGCCTGTTCCGGCTCCTCCCACGGCCCAGCCCGTGGCCCCACCAGTCCCGGCTCCTCCCGCGGCCCAGTCCGCGGCCCCGCCAGTCCCGGCTCCTCCCACGTCCCACCCCGCTGCCCCGCCTGTTCCCCTTGGGCCCGCGGCCTCGCCTGGGCCCATTGCACCCGAGGATGCAGCCACAGTCACCCGGGAAGTGTCCAGCCTGGGACACTGTGGCCCCGAGGGGGTCCCAGACAATGACCTCGCTCCTCCCCTCGAGGCAGAAGGGGAGGAGCTCGAGTGGGACCCCTCGGGGATCAGATGGCTGCGCTCCCCGGATCCGGGAAGACACCCAGGGCACCTGACTGTGCCCCAGAGGGGTGGAGCCCGAAGGATCCCACGCCTCTCGGTATCCCGGAAGGGTAGGGGGCACCGCAGAAGCATCCGGGTCCCTCCAGTCCCGCCCTCTGCCGCACCCGTGCGGCCCTTGGCCGTCGCCCGCCTGCGGGTCCTCCGGGCCGTGGTCGCCTGTCGCCGCCGGGTTCCCCTCCGGTGCCTCGATGCCGGTCCTGGGGTCCCCCTCCTGACCCTCCTTGGCCGCCTCCAGACCCCCCTGCTCCGCCTGGGCGTCGGACATCGCCGTTCCGGGCTCCGGCAGTGCCTTCCCCGTCTCCGGCTCCCCCCTCCTGCCCGCCTCCGCCGGTGTTCCCTCCGGCTCCCTCCAGGGGTCCCTCGACCCGTCCCCGTGGCCCCTATGGGGCCCCCTCCAGCTCCTGGCTCCCCCTGGCCTGCGGCTCTTCCGGTCGCTACCTGTCCTCGGCCTGGGGGCCTTGGGGCGCCCGAGGCGCCTTTCGCTCCTCCTTTGTTTGTCCCGCCTCCTGGTGTTCCCTCGTTCCGTCCTGGCCCCTTCGTTCCCCCTTTCACTCCCGGCCCTTTTGTTCCTCCTTGTGGTCTGGGCCCTTCCGTTCCCTCAGTCTCCCCCTTCCTGGTCTGTTTGTCGGCATTCCCCGTTCTGTGTGGGCTTTTGTCCTGGTGTCTGTCTCTGTTCCGGTTTTGTTTCGGTTCTGGTCCCTGGTCTCTGTTGATGTTCTGCTTTTGTTTTTCAGGTCCGGTTTCCTCGGTTTCGTCTCGTCTGTCGCCTCCCCCGAGGCGCGCTTGGAGTGCGCACCTTTGGGGGGGGGTTCTGTTATGTCCTCCCCTCTCGTGTGCCACGCCCACCTCGTTACCTCCTGTGATTGCCTAGTGTTTCCACCTGTGTGGCGCCGCTGCCCTTTGTCCGCCCTGCACACACCCGCCATCGCAGCAGGGTGAGCTTGACCGATACAGCACACACAGACGTTTACTCTTTGCACAACATAGTAAATTATGCGATTTGTGACCGTGTTCTCTAATTTACTGAAGAGAGTTATGGAGCTTGAGGCGAGTGAGATGGAGCATCTGTTCATCTTTGTGGATGAGGTTGGCTTCAACTTTACAAAACACCGCCGCCGTGGAAGGAATATCATAGGAAGAAGAGCCACCATTGATGCTCCAGGCCAGAGGAGCGCTAACATCACTATGTGTGCAGCAATATCTGCAGGACTGCACCTGCAGAAGGCTGTAATTGCCCTATACAACACAGCCCTCCTGGTTACTTTCCTTGATGAACTGTGGGAAAAACTTACTTGGTATGGACAATTCAATACTCCCACAATATTGGTACAGACAATTCAATACTCCCACAATATTGAGAAGGACAATTCAATACTCCCACAATATTGGTACAAACAATTCAATACTCCCAGTTCACCCCTCCAGAGTTCATGCTACTAAGACATTTTAATTAAATTTGACTGATGCAGCCAAATAATCAAAATGAAAACATTAACATCTGGACATCATGCAATAAGTGTCAAGATGTAAGCTGTTCCAGAGAACTGAAGCCTGCCTGGAGCCTACATGCCTCCTATCACAAGTGGGCCTATACTTCAAACGACATCCTGACAAAACAACATCAAACATGTTGGTGCAAACAAACAGTTGCATAAAATGCTGCTTCCATCTTGTTTGTTCTATGTTATGCCAGAACCCGAATGGCCACAGGATGTTTGCGATGCAGCAGACCCACATACAGAGGGCAAACAATAAAGGAGATGACATCTCTTTTAAAATGGATGTTCCTGTCTTTATCAACAACCACTATTGGTTTCTCTGCCTTCAGTCTCCCCTGCTTTTACTAAAGCACCTTTGATTTTTCCATCTTGTTCATTTGACTTTCTCTACTGGCCCTTGAAGGATGGACTCCCCCTTTGAGTCTGGCTCCTCCCAAAGTTTCTTTCTTCTCGAGAATGAGCCACTGTCACCTCTGGCTTACTCACTGGGTTCTTTGGGCAGGGATCATGTAAAACTCTTTGAGAGAATGCAATGTCATGATATTATGCATTGATGCATTATACAAATAACATGGAATTGAAGTTTAATTAAAGTTTAATACTAGCAGTGGTACAGACAAGGAAGCCAACAATTTACATGACACTCTTAGTTATATGGTAATGAAATATATGCATTCCATGGTAAACATTACACAGCTATGACATTTGTTATTTACAGCATTAATGTAGAAATATACACTCACCTAAAGGATTATTAGGAACACCATACTAATAAGGTGTTTGACCCCCTTTCGCCTTCAGAACTGCCTTAATTCTACGTGGCATTGATTCAACAAGGTGCTGAAAGCA
>JABFEA020000017.1:22148098-22163960 GCA_019775915.2 Cyphomyrus plagiostoma | reverse complement strand
CATGTGATTGGTTGATTAGATAATTGCATTAATGAGAAATTGAACAGGTGTTCCTAATCATCCTTTAGGTGAGTGTAGCTCATGGTCATTGTGGAGGATCAATGTGAAGACACACAGGGGAATGATAATCAGTGGATGATGAACCAATATTGGGCTCAGATTCACTTTATGAGAGGCTAAATCCCAAGGAGCAAATAGGCCTCCGTTTGGGCTGAAAACGACTTGAATCGAGACGACCTGGATAGAGCTGCAATACTCTGAAAGGAGCAACGTGAATTTATTATTTCTCTTAAATTTGTTATTTCTCGTAAAGCCTAAACCTAAAAGAACAAAAAAAACGGAGTGAATCAGGTTGCGACACCCAAAAATGTCACGGATGACAGAATGCGCATTTAATCAGCTTGTACGAGTTCAGGAATTTACATCCTGCACCCTTTCATTTAGGGACCTCAAAAACATCACAAGGCTAAAATTTAAAAACCATGATATTTTTGTGTCCCTGGCACATAATTGTGTTTCATGTTAGTCTAAAACATGAGCAGTGGCAACACACATTATAAATTTATGCGTGAATGGTACAGAATAATTACCTGAAACAAATAACACACCATAAGCATCTATTCATTTGTTTAGTGGATTTTTATGGACATAAGTGAGTATTCAATTATGGTAATAAAGTAAATAGGTGCATAACAATATACTAGATACTTTTTAATAGATACTTTTTCCATGAAAGTATACCTGTGCTTCTGTATGCATGTCCTTATTTCTGGATGTGGGTAGTCATTCCTGCATTCATGCATTTTTTAAAACCAAAATTTTCTGTTTTCTCTATCTCCCTGCTCTGTTTAGCCTTCATCTGCATCGTAGACAGCGCCCGTCCATTTAAATCAACCGCAATGCCAGAAACATCCAGATGAAACATTCACGTGTTCTGAGACAACAAAAATTAGTTGGCCTCTTGGAGCTTCTGAATAACCCAGATTCTACGAAAAAACAGATGGGTTGATTGATTCTGTAGCCGAAGGTTTCGGCAGAGAAAGATTTGAGTGCAGAGTGTATTGGTGCAGAGTCCAGAACAGAAATCCAATGCTCAAAGTCAGTAGTTATCAGGCAAAAACAGGACAATGAATAGGTGGTGTGTAGAAACTTGCGTGTATAGCTCGTGGTGAAACAGATATATGCAGGTTCTATTAGTATAATTTTTTGTCATTAAAATCATGCTTGATTACCATGATTTGAAAAACTCATATTAAACATTAAACTGTCCAGTATCAACCAACATTAGCGACAGTCTGCCAGATGCAGGTGTAGGATGCAGCCTGGGTTTGTTAGTTGTAAATGTAATAAAAAGCAGTGATATCACTTGAGAGATTTTTAATGTTAACGCACATTTTAATGTTTACATAAGGTATTGGCTGTGTTATTTTAATGTTCATGCAAACGAAAGTGCATAGTCCTGCTAATTTTATTGGTAATTTTCAATATAAAACTTATTGGAGTTTGAATATCAATACGTTTTGAACATTTTGAACAAGTTTTAACAATAATGTGATAATACTGATAACCATGATTATTTTGGTCTTTACAATTGAGATATAAAATTTTCAAGTTTTATCTCTATTGCATCTTGTAATTTGGGAGTTAAGCCTAGGAAAGGAGTAACCAGTGCATTACTGTAAGGACGAGCAGAGGTTCTACATTTTCGATAGACCCCATCTTTTCTCCGATGGCCAATGGAAAAAGTGCTTTTAGTTATTCATCATTTATTCAACATTTCCATCACTTAATCAAAAATTTGTGGTTGTTATAATTACAGGAAACCTAGTATCATCATGTAAAATTGCAGTTTGTTCCTAGCAACGATAAATCATCAGCCACATCTGCTTCGCAGGAGTTACAGTAATGTTTGTAAAAGCCATGCAAGCGTCTGGGTTGGTGGGTTCACAGGTACACAGAGAGGTCAGGCAGATTGAGGCCCTCGGTGCTGCTTGCACACCAATGTGTCTCCCATGATTACAAACTTCAGGAGCCGAGGCCAGGAAGGTACACAGCAACACATGGTCAAAGCACGTCTCAGTATTTAACCAGTGAGTTGTGTGAGTAGGTCAGAAGGTAATAGCCAGCACCACAGTGAGAACATGAAGCCCAGCAGTCAGCTCCTGCGTGTTATGGATGAGCACGGTATGGAGAGGGGAGTCGGGGAGTCGGGCAAACACGGGATTTAATTGCAGATGCACACCCAGAACACATCATAACGTTAATGACCAGACAGGGAAACATACTTCAATGCGGACCTAAATATATGCGGACCTAAATATACAGAACTAATTAACAACAACTAGACACAGCTGGGAACACGGGGATTCCACATGAGGTAAATGAGGGGGCGTGGCACACGGGAGGATCGGACGAGCGGAGCAGGACACTGGGAACATACCCAAGTTCATATAGGCCCATTTAGACTAATATCATAAGATCGTGTTTTGGCCTAATCACCAAACCAAGCTCAGTGACACTCAGATACTGTATGAGGTTCACAATGAACAGAATTATTCTCTTTGATGTTAAAAATACAGTAACTATTTTAAGAACCCTCTATTTAAATTTATGCATTTATGCATAAATTTAATGGAAACTATTAGTGTATGTAATAGGAAGGTAAATATCACCTACATGCAAGGTATTTTATGGTTAAAGTTACAGGGATATTTGCAAATGTAGTGAATTCATGGGCTGACAGGGAGACAGGTTTCTGTAAGCCTAAGATCAGGGCCATTTCCCTGCTACTGTTTCAGAATTCCAGTAAGGTGTCATTAGGGGCTGTCGTCATGAGAAACTGGAGTCCTTTGCCATTCTTATGTCATTCACCACAAGTGGGCAGCTAAGGAGAATGCAGCATATCCGCAGGCCGGCATGAGCAAGCAGCATGACAGCTAATGTTTGCACATGCTTTCATGTCCCTGCAGAGACAATGCTGATGTGCCCTGACATTATGTGACATCATGTGCTTTGGGGGCCCTGGTTGTGTGGAGCCCTAAACTTACTGGAACCTAAGATGAGGCTGTTTCTAAAGACACTGCGAAGAAAATAAGGGAATTACAGACTATGAACTTATGCACTCCACAACATCACAGGTACCATTCTGGTGACAACATAATAATGTGAACCAATAATACAAAGGGGTGCCGATCTATGGTTTATTCACACAAAATTACCATTTTCAAAGATGTTAAACAATGATGGTTGTGATAGCTGCTCCACCAGCCACATAGTATTAATGCTCATGCTTTTTCCCAATTCATCGTACTTTCTTTAGATATTGTAGTGTAATTATTATTTATTTGCGATTGCCAATGTATTTTGTCATTCATTAGTATTTACTTTGTTCTGTTTATTTATTGACGTATTTGATTCTACAGTGATACCTCGGTTCTCGAACTAACTAGAACTCGAATTTCTTGAAAGTCGAACAAATCAGTTTGAGCTAGAATTCGATCTGAATATCCGTGAACGTTGACCTAATATAAATTGTACGGGCAAGGAAATAAGTCAGGCTACAATGCAATTCTTACTTGAATGCCTTCTCCACAGACTGGACGATTAACCAAATAAAGCAGCACAACATTACAGTAACAATAAATAACCACTAACTTATGTGTATTATTAGAGCAATTATGTAATTTATTTCAACTTTATTTTACCAGGTAAATTAACTGAAAACCAGTCATCACTGCTTTACTTGATATTCGGGAGAAATAACAAATTACGCGTCGGAACTGCCTGGGATACAAACATCCTGCATGTGACTAAACTCTTCAGCCAATAAGGGTAAAGGTGTGTCGTCACGGAGGCAGTTCCAGTTTGTGCAGCCGGGTGAGAGGTTGCAATACATCTAACCGTAATGTATTGCGTCAGGATCAGAATGCCTTGCTTTAAGCCAGCACTGTAAACAAGTCGAACGCACCCAATGACCGGACTGGGGAAACAAACTGAAACACGGCCTTAAAACAAAGGACTAATGACAACAACCAGAAATATCTGATCACATGGGAATCCCACACGAGGTTAACGAGGGGGCGTGGCACATGGAAGGAGCAGATAATCGGGGCAGGACAGGGGTAATGTTGGGATAAGATCTTTATCGTTTTGGAAGCCATTAAGGAAAAAATGCTCTTCTTGTTTTATCCTGTTCATTTTGTGTTTAAATGCTAAAAAAACACATTTAGGTGTAATTTTGGGAGGCCAGGAACCAATTAATTGGTTTTCTATTATTTCTTATGGGAAAAATTCGATCAGATCTCGAACTTTTTAAGATTTGATCCAGAGTTCGAAATGGATTAAGTTCGAGAACTGAGTTACCACTGTATATTTGATTTATGGATGAAGTTGTGTACATTTATATTCTTGCAATGTAATTTATTTAATAAACATTAAGTTATAATTATTTTTTTGTTTCAGTTTCCTTTTGTTTGCTGTCTGGAAAAGGTATGGTCAGGGGGCGGGGGGATGTGTTAGTGGGGTAAATACTAAGTTTCCTTACTAACAGGAAATTGGACTGCTCCATACTAGTAGGGTGTGTGAGGGTGTTGGAATTTTAACTTTGCTTTTCCTTACATGTTTGGATTTATTTTTTGATGTGTAATGATATAGATTTGTTGAGTGCTTGGGATATATTTTTGGACATTTTTCTTTAGCGACTGGCTTGTGATATACTTTGATTATTTGTTTAATGCGTTTTCCCTTATCTAATGGTTTGGCCGAGCCAGTGCATATACAGTATATGCCTGTGCGTTGTGAGTTGTTAGTTGCTCGTCAGTTAAGTTCTTGTGTAGGCTTAAGTTCCTTTTTAATAGTTTGATTTGTTTGCCTTTTAAGTTTAAAAATCTCCCTATGTCCTCAAATCTGGCCTGCTTGGTCCCTCACAATGATGAAGTACTCAAGAACATTGAGACAAGACCCAAAGTACAATGAGGACTTCGGCAGGTCCCTCAAAAACAGTGGATTCTCCCACCCCACAGCATGAATAAACTGTTGCGTTGCATTGCATAGCCCAAGCTTAACATACAACACATGAGGTATAGACATACAAGAAGGTTTTATTTATGTACATTACTTTATAAGTCACTACAATAGCCTGTGGTTTCTGTTTTATGTCTTTGATTAAAGGAGAACAAAAGCACAAACACAAACGTGCCGCCCCAATGTCTCACAGACACAATGCACACAACAAAGGGAATGTTGACTGTTCATTCATGAGTTACAGATCAAATGTGTGGGGATAAATCAGTAATGCCTGGGGAAGAAGCTTCTATACTCTGCAGCCTTTTTGGGATAGCAGATTTACACATTTAATTGCTGTTTTACTGGGCACTTTTTGTCCCATTTCAAACATACAACCACATCAACATGCAGCATTTTTTTGTTTTTCTATCACAGATTTACCTCCAAAGCTCTCAGCGTTGTAAACAGGCTTGACACCAGTTTGTTTTTATTGCTTTGAGTTGTGTAAAAAAAACATAAAAATATCGATTTTTCAGGTTGCCGGGGATAATTTCAAAAAAGCATTCCCAGATAATATGACCTTTATTTGTCTTGGGGTATATTGTTACTGTTTGGATCGGGAAAAAATAACATCGTTGGAAAACTGATCGTGAGTTACTGTATAGGGAAATTTTTAAACTTAAAAACATGATTTTGAAACAGATGTGTTTGATTTCACATTAAAATAAATACATGGAATTCCTGTGCTGGGAGCCCGGGATAGACTACTGGTAGATTTTTACGTGGATGATGATGTGGCAGAGAGCCTCTTTCGGTACCCCTCAGGCCTACACCAGGCCGCGTTTCTTCGAGGTGTCGTCTGCTTTGCAAGTAATTGACTGAAAATCAAGCGCGTCCGCCGGCTCCAATACCTTTGGCTGGAAGCAGGTACTCGAATCAAAACGATAGAATCTGGCAACAGGTGAGAAAGGTCTGCATCCAGTGTGGTGATTAATGAGTCACTTCTGCGGAGCGAAAGAGAAGGAGAATGAGAGAAGTCTCACAGTTCCGAGACGCGGGAGTGTGACGGCCCACCGAAGTTATCCTATGAAGGCTGCTCTGGGGTCAGCGCTGGCAGGACTGATGAAGCAGGCTGCGTGTGGCTTTGAGCAGGCACTTGTTAGGCCACCTTGTGCGAGACTATACATTTCAGCTTTGTTCATCAAGGTATCACAACAGTTGAGCTCCCCAAACTCAGTTCAGAGCCTATGGATGCGGTTTGCATTCTCGACATAGCCATGATTAAGCGACTTCTTTCCTGGCATACTTCTTTTTCACAACACTAAGTTCACAACCCTTATCTAAAGGTGTTCCGTATTCATATCCAGCTGACAGAGCATAATTTTTTTTCCCAAGAATTCTCTTCTTGCAGCATTTTTATGTTTCCCCTTTTCACCCTCATCACAGAGACGCCTGATCTCCGAGCGTGACTCTCCTGAAGGTTATAAACGCCTTTCTTGTCATATTTAATTTGAGCCGCGCACAGGCGCTGAGGATAAGGAGTTATGAATAAACGGAGAGGGCTCGGGGAACATTCCACTCGATCCGGGGTTGACCCAGACTTCTGCAAAAAAGATCACGAATGCAACTTAGCTTGCAGGAGAGCTGGGCTGGTGAGGTACTGCCGCCTTATTGCTTGCTAATTTAATACTTTAATGCGGTTCAGTCATGTCTCTTAGCAGTGCACAGTCAGGTCATTTATGCAGATAGTCATAATGGTTTTGAAAACTGGGGAGGTCGGCCCCGTTCTCTGGAGTGCGATTGGGCCCATGTGGGGTTCACAAGTGGGTCAGATATCTGATCTCAGCCCCGGCGGAACCCGAGCATTGCTTAGTGCTGAGACTTGGCATTGACATCAGCATGAGTAAATTAGCATGCTTATTTCACATGACTCCCCGTAAACATGTGTTACTAAGACACACCTGCTTCCTTCCCCGGTTGCGGGTTTTCTGCCAGCTCAAACAACCTCATGATGTGCTCACAGAATCCTCTGTTTCTTCTGGTAATCTATTTTACACTGTAAAGGAAAGCTTCATAAAAGCAACTCCTTTGGTCCCACTGGCCAGCCATCCCTGTTCCAGTGACAGCAGAGGAGATGAAAGAAAGGGCGATGCATCCAACTGTCTTTTTTCAAGTCAGACGACTGGAGCATACTGATGCGTACCACCTGTAAACAGTGACAGGGTGTGTGCAGCCGCAGAGTCTCACCAGACAGAACTGCGCCTGGTCTTGTGGTGCAGAGCGGTGCCGTGCAAGTGTTTTAGGCCCCATAACCCAAAGGGCAAGGGATCAAAACCAACATCTACTGAAAGTGCTGTCTCATTTGCCCTTCTGCAATTCCCTTTATGATTAATAATGTATCTGTATCACTTTTTAATGCCCATCCTATGGAAGGTTGGAATATAAGACATTTAATATAAGGACACACATTTACTGATAAAAAAGATGTTTGTTGTGATAAGTTATCAGACCTCTGCAAACTGCTTCATTGGTTTTATTTTTTTTATGTCCATTTTGTAGATATTTGTATAGCTATAGAATCATTTATACGCGGTGGTTTGAAAGTCAGTATTTGAGGATATAAATGTTGGCACTGTGACTGTGGTCATTTTTATAAAATTGTTTCTCATTAATAGGTCTAGCAGTCTGGAATACTCTCTGGAGTGTGTGGTGTTATTGTACAGTTGAGTTGGGGTGTACCAGATGGCTGATAGAAAGGTTCCAGGTTCAAATGGAAACATTCCAGGTTCAGAATGGAAAATCCTACATATTGCTAAGTAAATTACTAAACCCAAATGGCTTCATTTAGTAGCATAAAGGGAAGAATAGTGTAAATTGTAGACTGTATAAGTCATTCATATAAACTGTGTCCACTTGGCTCAGTGGTCGCCAACCGGTTGATTGCTTTTCTCGTCCATCACGAGACAGCATCCAATCCCCCCAGCAGGCAAAATATACCAAGGCTTCTCCCTCCCGGGTGGCAAATCACCACTGCGATTCCATAGCTCACCAGACTTTCCTTTGTAACAGTAGTTTACTGTAAATATGGCTGGAGATCACTGACTTAGCTGATAAGTGGTACTATTAGTATTCTCACATGTTTGGAGTTCTACAGCATTGAAGATCCTGGGTTTAATATAAAACCAGTTTTTTGATGTTTTTAATGGAAAATAATTGTGCCCGAAAGACAGTGGCAGGAAGGAGCCTTTGTGGCTCAGACCTGCATTGCATATCTAAAAGAAAGCCAAGGCAGTACTTCTGCACTGAATTATGCAAATTCCAGTAACTCAAAATTTAGTTTAATGCTTTTGTTAAGTATATTATCTTTTTTTTTTAATCAGGAGACTGTATTAAATAACAGCACATGAGAAAGGCACAGAAATCATAGAGTTTTTTTCTTTTTCTATAATTAGGCTTGGTGAGTTAACTTAATGGGGACTTTGAGTAAGTCAGTACATTGAGTAAGTAAGTAAGTTATAAGCAAGCAGTTTATTTATATATTACCTTACAAGTACAAAAGTCAGAAAGCACATCACAGGGAATGAAACAAAGTTATTCAAGCATCGATAAAACCTTTGAAAAAGGGAACCTTGTACAAAAGGGTTTTCAGATGCTGAGTCCACACTGTTGGCTGGTATAATGTCCAAAGGAAGGTTCTTCTGAAGCTGGGGGTGACAGCAGCAATAAGACAACTCTGATCCAAAGACCTAATTGTCCTGTTGGCTGAGTTTGTTGTGCTGTTTATGGATCCATTAAAAAAAAAAATCCTTCTGAAATGATGGGTTGGGGAATGCAGCATGAACGGGAAACGCCAGGAAAGTGAGGGCCTGAGAAGATTTTCAGACAGGGTGCCACCCTGATCTGTCTGTTTAGGCTATTCACGTTTCTCAAGATGTTCCAAAGGGGCTCCTCTTATTGTGAGACACATCTGACCTCCTGGTAGAAATCACTTACACACGGAAATAAATTCATCTGCTCGGCCAGGAGACGGCCTGAAAGAAAAGTGTGGCGAAACAGCTGGTTCCGTTTCTGTGGAAGAATGCCCCAGGTCCCGGGGTGATGATTTGGGACCGGACAAAGAACCGGTGGTTTGAGAGTCGGGAAAGCCAGGAGGACAGGAGACAGCTGGTTGCGGTGTGTCAACGTCTGCTCCCGTCTTCTGGAAATTGAAAGTAAACACCTCCATCAATGGAGCTAATAGTGGTTCCAAGCAATGGATGTCTTCTCTATTGTCCTGCCATTTTGGAAAATAATCTAAGGACACAGATGGAAACATTAGAATCATGAGGTCACCGCAGACTCCAACTGAGTGATGATGTTGGCATGGTGAGGTCCTCAAGGTCTAAATGAGGGAAGTGGGGAAGGCATGGAAGGGACGGACAATAGTCTGACGTGCAAAAAAATTGTTTAGCTGGGTGATTGCATTTCTCAGTCAGTAGGAGACAAATCCATTATCAAAATCAATATTGTTACTGAAGATGCAATTACAGTCAAACTACCTCTGATGTGTCATTATTATGGAGGTCTGCTGACTCTCACATTATTCTCATTAGGGTCCTAATTCTGAATCATTTTATATTTAGCTTTGTTCACAAACATGCAGTCTGTGGATAATGCGCCTGTGTGGCTATGCAAATGAAAGCCAAGTAACTAATACAATCAAAGGGAAGCATTAAAGATTAGAATCATGAAAAGGTTGACCTCAAGGGAGAAATAGGGAAACAAAAACTAATTTTGATTTTTCAGCAGAAACCCTCCATTTAACTTGGGAAACCCTTCTTTAAAGTTGCAGCTTGCATAGCAGAGTCTCCTTGAAGTTGTGCTAAGCTCCCAGATTCTGCAGGAATTGTAAAGAGAAAAAGGAGAAGATTAATGATTTTCTGTCTGTCGCCTTCTTTGGGAAAGGCTGCCGAAACCCACAATAATTGGCTCAGGAGTGATGGCAATTACCACGATTTTGGATACAGAAAAAAATAAAATAAACAGAGAAGGTACACTAATACAAATAAATATATAAAAATTAGTTAAACAAACTTTCACATGATAAAACCAAAAAGTTTACTTGAGAGAAGTTATACAAATATAGTTCATTCCAGTTTCTATACTAAAGTCATTATGCATTCTTTCCAAAGCCCTTGGTGATTAAAATGATTATTTTAGATGTTTATTTTAAGCTTCTTGCTGTCTTTTATGCTGTTCCAGGGCCCGTTTCTCTATTGAGAGGAATGGTCAAGGAAAGGGGGAAAAAAGTCACCGCATGATTCAAAGAGTTTCCACTGCAGAGACCGTCGAGGGTTTTGGGGGGGGGGGGTGGTAATCGACTATACAGACAGCTGAAAGAGGCTTACAGGACGTTTGATATATAGACGGAGCATTCTGAGCAAAGCCATCCAGAGAACTGTAGCTTAACAACTTTAATGTTCTCATGTGACTGCAGTTGCTTTGTGGTGCCAATGAAGGGTGCCGACCTGTCAGGGGATCAGTGCGCCGCCATTTCTGCCCTTTAAGGCCACAGTCATACTCCATTTGAAATCACCTTTCTGGAAAATATTTTTTTAATAAAGGTCAACAAATAATAAAATAAATAAGAATTACGCTGCTGTGGTTCAGCAATTCACAAAACGGGCAATAGGAAGCCAACGTGTCATGAACTCAGGCTGGGTTTGTCAAATAATAATTATCCTTAATAATGTGAAAAAAAACAATACTAAAAGAAAAAAAAAAGATTTGGATTATTTAACATCATTTGACCTTTTTTAGTGTTAAAATGCTAAATTATGAATGAAAACAAACATAGTAAATGTTCAAGATATGGGGACATGGACATTAAGCATTGTGGCTTCTAAACCACTTCTGACTTTTAACAATATACACCTCCCTCCTCTGGGCTCTGAACATGGTAGGAAAAACAACAGTAAAAATGTGTGCTATTTCCTAATGCATCCTGCCTGAATTTGCAAACCTCACGAGCTTGGAGCTAGATGAACATGCATTCACGGCTGGCCGAACCCTGAAACGTACCATAAAATTCTCACCATCCTTGAGCTGATCTTTCTTTTTGCCTGAACTCAGGATCAGATTTATAGAGCAGGTTGCGCAATTATAATAAATGTCTGCCGTATTCTTCCCTTCCATGTAGCCCAATGTGTGAACAATTTACAATTGATCATTTGTTAACTCAAAGGGATAATGTTTTGGATTTGAAGCTTAGCCTGCTTCAGCTCCATTGATATATTTCAGACCCTTCCAGTTCAGTAATTCTTTCCCTGGTAGACCTTGATGTTAAATGGAGACCACACAAGGTGTAGCCCAATATGAATTCACTTTCATTTTTCAGCGTCCTTCGGAATGAAGGGTTTGGCGTCCGCAGACCTGACGATGACAGATATCCCTTTCAAGTTCGGGGGAAGCCAAAGGGAGAGGAGGATGAGGGACGGAGAACCCTCGGGACTAGGCTCGCATTTTTTCACCCCCAAAATATACCTCATGATGTGCAAATTTGCAGAGGCTCCCGCAAAAGGAAATCTTTTATTAGGCATTCTGTTTTACTTTGCTGTAGGCAGCGGACTAAGGAAACAGGACCTGAGATTTAGTCCATGTCTCCGCAGGCGCTGCTGCATCCAAGAATCACACACAATGCCGGGTTCACTGAATAAAAAGAATCCCAAACATAACAAGGCGGCAGCGGGCGGCACGAGCAGCATCACCCCCGAAGTGGGCTCTCAGAAAAACAGCTATTCTTCGTACCACTGGAAAAAGGGTTGATTTAGTATTGCTTTTAGTATTTCACTTTTTAACACAAAGATAATCCAAGTATTGAATGCTGACTTTAAAGGAAACCAGGATAAATACCTCTTATACGGAGTTTGACCTTTGCTCCAAATCTTCAGACTAACCTTGAGGAAGAACAGGCTAGCGGCAGGAAATGGGCTTATCTTCACCAGTTGGCTGTAAACCACAAGCAGTACATGGTCACACGTTTTGAAGTCTTTTTTTTCTGGTGGAGGGTACTTACTCCTGGAAGCTCCTGAATGCTTGGGCCAGTAAAAATATATGTTTTATGGTACAGTGCAATTCTTCTAAGCACAAATGGACTCCCATTTGAGCCATTACTGTACTGTGGTCAGGAGCAGCAGTTGGATTGGATTGATCTACAATGTTTCGCTTGTGTTAGTCGAGGAGCTTGCCCTGCTCAGTTAGCTCAGGAATACCCATCACTGCCCATCACTGGCTTCTGTAGAGGGAGATTCCCGGGTCATGCCAGGAGTGCTAGTTTGTTGCTGTGAACCTGCAGGAAAGAACAAAGAAAGAATGTAAAAGCAGAAATTAGTATGTTGAGAGATTCAATTGCCACTGGAAAAATAAAAGTCTGAAATGACTCTCTAGTCCAAAAATATCTCGATGTTAGACGGGACATGTTTTCTCATTCTCGCCAAAAGGTTGATGTTGAACATCAAAGCAGATGCCAGCTCGGACTGAGAGTATTTGACCCAGGTTTCCAAATCGCCATTCTATGCTTTTCAATGCAAATTCATACAGACACCTGGACACCTGCAGCTAACCCTCAGCAACAATCCCCTTTTTGTCTGCTGCCTTAATCTTACGCGTTTAGGACGCGATGGCTTTGGGATTTCACAGCTGCGGATAATGACTCCTGTCATACAACTTTGCCTGGATTCGGAGCCCGAGGCTGCACTGTCTCCCCTACATACATGGCAAAACCAAATGTCTTCTCCCCACCTAGCACCTTTAGAAAGACAGAAGAACTTTTGGCTCACAGTAGCCGGCTAGCTTTGGTCTTAGCATGGTGGTGCCTTTTATTTCCACATATACCCTGTTCACTCATTATGCATCTTCTTGAAATCAGTATTGGAACTTCACGCAATCAATACTGCAGTTCAAATGGATTGCGGCGGATCGCTCTGGTGGCACGGCCTTTCACAACGTGATCCTCCCATTCTGGAAAAGCAGAAATATGCCCCCGCTGTACGATAAATCATGTGTTGGAGCTGGAGCATGAACGTAGCCGCTAGTTAACTTGTCATCGGGACCCTGGGATTTATTCTTCTCTGAGGACTCGCTACCTACGTGTGGACTCCGACGGAGCAGAAATTTGGGTGTCCCTCATGTCGACTTCAAAGAGGAGCAGGGTAGAGTCCACCTCACTTGTGCTGAGAGGTGGTTCGAAAGGAGAGTGCAAGAGCCAGCGTGGGGGGGCGGCGTAGATAAACATGGTTAGCAAAGCTTTGAGCTTGCAGGGTTTGACTCCCCCTGAACTTTCCTTAAATGTTATCTCTGCTACTGTGGCAGAGATGAGAACCAGACGATAACAAAGTGAGGGCAAAATGTTAACTAAACGAACCAGGAGCACAGGTAACCGAAGTATTTCAACCATTTATTTTAATTTAAAGAGAATATGTTTACTCTGCATTTAAATTTACACCACATGTAGGCTTGAAAATCAACTTTGGATGATTGGAAATGTCTAGAAGTAGATTACAGATGACATCATAGCAGCTGTGACATCATTGATGTGATAGCTTCGCTTCTGTGGTGATTTTCAGTACTGCATTTTATCCACAAGGTGGTGTGGAAAGCCATAATAGAATTAACACTAAACATGAATCTTATAGGAGTGTTCTTATTGTGTATTCAGCCAATCACCTGACAGGTTGCATTTAAAATCTGCTACTACCGTTGTCCCAGTATTGAGACTACGTTATTGTGGGCAATATTTTCTTCTGAGTTAATATTTATACCTGCTAAAACATTCAATCTAGCTTAACCCGAAAGGAACAGAGGGGTTTAGTGATATATGATATTGTAGATCGTTATTCCTTTTTTTTCCAATGTCTTATAAATTCTTTTATGCATAATTGAGAATTGAAACCACAAGTAACTACAGATATTTGATTTTCTACCAAACATATGAGATCACTGCAGTTCATTTTTAGCCACATATGTCCACGTGATTAGAAATTCAAAGGCTATTTTATATAGTGTTTCAGATTGACTAAGGACATGTTTTTGTTTCAATATTGCATTTTATGGTATTTTAAAAATTAAAGTTATTATGAAGTTCCATTCGTTCCATTATAGTTCCGCTAAATTATTTTTTTAATCATATAATATAAAGTATGATCTAACAGGTTAAACATGAAATTAAAAATACATAATATGTGCTACTTCTATCAAGAAAAGTAGGCAAATGGCAAAAATATGCAATTTGTGATTAGTTGAAAATTTGCAGTCTAAGCAGCTTCTCTTAAGAGTTTCGTTGTTTCTCTTCATCGGTCAATCTGGCCCCTTTCAGGCCTACAATCCAATTAGTTAATCAGAACCAGCTGGGTGTGAGACTTCAATCTCAACCTCATTCTCAGGAAAATTGTCTCACAAGATGTTTCACTTATTCTCCTGGGGTCTGTTTCATCAAAGTCGCTTACACAGAAATGAAGCCTGAAATGTGCTTACGCAACTTTTTACGCAAAATCCTGGATTTATCAAACAACACTTGACAGGAAACAATGCGTACATTTCCTACTGAGGAGGAAGTATATGCAGCATTGGGTTTAATGTGACACCCATAGTAATGCAGGGAACTGCAGGTAAACCAGTTAGATGACCGCGTGCATGCCAAGAGTTAATATTACCGACTGGCACCTTCATGCTAAAAAAAGAATCATGGTGTATTTTAATTATTATATATTAATTTCAGTAATTTTACTTTATGGGGATTCCATTTATTTGCAAAGTTGTCCAGTGTTCTTAATGTAATCAGGGCAATTGACTGAAGTTTATTCATTAAATGCACAGCAGCGTAGCACACAGCAGTAGATGCAGACTATGAAATGAGTGCTAATTAAGTTGCTTTGCTAATCAAAATTCATTTCATTTGATTAATGCAAGTCATTTGTGATAATACACTGTAGTGACTTGATGGTCTGGGTCAGCTTATGATTCGTTCATTTTGAGTTTCATGTACCACATCAGTATCCCCTGACTGCCCTATAGTATAACATTGCACAAAAGGGCATCCCCTATCATACATGGCACACGCATGTCGAAGTTTCGGGTTGTAGAATCCGGTTGTGGAATTGATTGGCCTACGTGTGCGATAAATAAATAGTTGGAAAATGTACATCTATACATTTTCTTGCTTGTGATATTTGGCCCCCAAATACCATTTAATCTTGTCTCTACCTCGCACTGTTTAAAATGTCTTTTCTTTCTTTTAATTGACAGTCGGTATCATTGGACTAGGCTGTATTTATTGGGCTATATGAACATGCATTTGCATTGTCCATGTGGTTATTTGTGGGTGGCACCCGGGCAGCATGTCAAGCTTGTGCAAATGTACATTTACAATATTTATCAAAGGGAAATTCGGTACATATGTGTGTACACCAGCTTTGGTATATCCGATTTTTTTTTCTTTTTGTGTTTATGCATTTTTTTTTACCTAACATTTGATAAATGATGCCCCTCAGTTTTTGAGCTTTACTTGAGCATGAGTTGCATTTGAACAAACTGAATTGCATTCATTGATGAACAGCTGAGAGGTGCAGAATGACAACCAGAACTGATTTATTTTTATTTTATTTTTGACTGCATATGTTATTGGCCCGTGGAATACATTTGGTATGAGTTGGCTTTGGGAGTTCATGTAGTGCACTAGGACCATGCAGCCAAGCTATAATCACGCCATCCTGCACCAGTTCATTTATTATATTTTATTACACGGATCTCTGGAATGCTTGATTCTGATTGGTCAGTTGAGACATTTGCAGGTTCGTTCTTTTCAAATAATAACCGCTCCAAA
>JABFEA020000017.1:22110631-22127977 GCA_019775915.2 Cyphomyrus plagiostoma | reverse complement strand
GGCGAAGCTGCGTGGGCGGCAGCCTCCGGAGCGGTGGCCGCGGGCGAGGGCGCAGCCTCAGGAGCGGCAGCCGCGGGCGAAGCTGCAGGGGTGGCAGCCTCCAGAGCGGTGGCCGCGGGCGAGGGCGCAGCCTCAGGAGCGGTGGCCGTGGGCGAAGCTGCGTGGGCGGCAGCCTCCGGAGCGGCGGTCGCGGGCGAAGCTGCGTGGACGGCAGCCTCTGGAGCGGCGGCCGCGGGCGTAGCTGCGAGGGGTGCAGCCTCAGGAGCGGCAGCTGCGGGCGAAGCTGCGAGGGGTGCAGCCTCAGGAGCGGCAGCTGCGGGCGAAGCTGCCTGGCCGGCAGCTGTGTGGGGTGAAGCTGCGTGGCCAGCAGCTGCGTGGGGCGAAGCCTCGGGAACGGCTGCAGCAGCTGCGTGGGGGGCAGCCTCCGAAACGGCTGCTGCAGCTGCGAGGGGCGCAGCCTCCGGAACGGCTGCTGCAGCTGAGAGGGGTGCAGCCTCAGGAGCGGCTGCGGCAGCTGCGTGGGGCGCAGCCTCAGGAGCGACTGCGGCAGCTGTGTGGGGCGCAGCCTCAGGAACGGCGGCGTGGGGCGCAGCTAGTTCGGCTGCGCTGTTGGCAGCAGGCTCTGCTGCGCGGTGGCCAGCGGGCTCGGCTGCGCGCTTGGCCGCACGCATGGCTGCGCGTTTGGCTGCGCGTTTGCCCGCCGGCAGGGTAGCGGCAGTGGCAGGCGGGCGACCTCCTCGCTCGGTTCAGGCAGCCCCAGCGGTGGTAAGTCCGGCGTCGTCCTGGACCGCGCCTTACGGACCCGAGGGATCGGGTCGTGTATCGGGCTGACCCACCCCTTCATAAGGCACTCCGGCCGGGAAGGGCACATGTCCCATGGCTGCTTCCGCACACCGTGAAGGAAGTCCCCGACAGCGTTGGTCCCAGCCCAGGTAAGTGGGAGGTCCCAGCTCTCCCTCTCGCTCTCCCAGGCTGGGCTGAGCGAACAGACGCCCAGCGTGAGCGAGGGATCAGCTGACTCTGGTTCGTCGGCTGTTCTCTGCTCCCTCAGCCGACGAAGCAGGTTCCGCAGGTATCGGCGAACCTTGGGCAGCGGATATTGCTGCCCCGGAGGACGCTCCTCCTCTAGGAGCTCCCGGCCCCGGGTAGCCAGCTCCAGGGTAAAAGGGTCCTCCTGTACCTCCGGTTCCGCCAGTAAGGACACGCAGGCGTGCAGCAGCTCAAGCCGATGGCCATTGAGCTGCTGCTGCGTGTTTTCCGGGAGACGCGGCATACTGTGACATTCTGGGGTGTGCGCTGGGCGGACAGAGAGACGGGCAGGCAAAATGGATCCAACAGACAGGGGTTTTAATGCACACCACGGGATTCAGACACGTTTATGCCGCGTCTGCCGGAAAAGACGCTGGCGCAGACTTAAATACAAACAAGACAAATCACGGGACCGGCACGCGGCGGTGCCACACGGGTGGAAACAATCGGGAATCACAAGAGGTAACGAGGTGGGCGTGGCACACGAAGGGCTGGAACGAGACGGACGACGCAGTATGTCACATAGTGGAGGAGGCCCAAACTTTTGCAACTGATAGCAGACTATCACATAAAATTCAAAACAATTTATTAAATTTAATCCCCCCCTGTTATGCGCATGTTCTCCCCATGTTGTGGGCATGTTCCTCCCTGGAGCAAGTCTTATAAGTCTTACATTGTGTGCATGTTCTCCTCATGTTCTGTGCCTATTCTCCCCATGTAATGTGTGCATAACCTGCAATGTAGTCTCATTCTGTGCTGGATGTTCCAGTACTTTGTGCCATATGCTGCCTGGGACAGCATCCAGCCCCCTCACATACTCTGACTCTGTACTGGTTATGTGGTTGGAAAATGATTGGATGGTTGTAACACAATACATTGCTACTATTTAAAATATATATTTAAAGATAGCTGCATGATAATAAAATGTATTCTGGGTAAAAGTTTCAAATATGCAACATTAATAAAGTGGCCAACACACTGGAGTTATATGTTAATTAGTATAATCAATATTATTTGCTAAATAATTCAATTATAATGAGAACCTGGGAGATTGAATCAGAAGAATAAATAATCCATCTAAATGCTAGTGTTACTAAAAGAAAAGCAGTGGAATAGGTAACTTTTACTTGAGGGGGGACAAATAACTTAGAAACTCAGTTACTACTCAATGGGCATGTAACAATGAATCGTGAATCGGTTAAAAATCGATGTAAATGTATAATGATTTAAACCGGCTGATGTAGAAAATGAATCACTGGTGTGATATTACATTTGATTTCATGACGTCTGTCCGGCGTCAGATGTCACTGCATATTCGCATCGACGTCGTACGTCAGTTTTTGGTTTTGACCGAATGCAAGATGGCGGATTCGAAATTGAGGAAGCACTGCCGGGTGGTGTAGTGGCACAGTGGTCAGCGCTGCTGCCTCACAGTAAGAAGGATCTGGCTTTGGTCCTGGATCTTTTCCGTGTGTATTTTTCACGCTCTCCCTGTTTTCGTTGGGGGCTCTGGTTTCCTCCCACGGTCCAAGAGTGTGCAGGGTAGGTTGACTGGTGAGTCTTAATTGGCCCTGTAGTTGTGTGAATGTGTGCGCCCTGTGGTGTGTAGGCAATTGCCCGGGGTTGGTTCCTGGGATAGGCTCCGGTCCCCCCCCATGACCCCAGTTGGGATTAAGCAGTTTCAGAAAACGGATGAATGGACGCATCGCCTGATTTTAAATCGGCTGTGTGGCAACATTTTAGCTTCCCGGTAATCACAGACGAAAACGGCGGGAAAAGCACACAAACATTGTAAAAGGCTGATAACAAACACAAATAGCACAATGAACATGCTTCAGCATGTCCACTGGCACCACAGTGAGCTGAGTGAAGATTATTAAAAAGGCAAACCACACTAAAAAGCTGAACATACAAGCCTTAGTTTATTTATTTGAAGATTTTTTTAATTTGCTTATTTTGATTTGGGATTTTTTTTTTAAACAATATTCTATTCAATTTCATTTGCACTGATTAAAAAGATGACACATTTTACACAGTTGTTTATGCTGGAGTATGAGGAGACCCTCGCTGCCTGTATGGCCTGTGTGATGTAAATCTCTACTGATTTTTGATTCTTTGGGCTGATATATGTTTTTCTTGTTGCTGCTTGACTAGAATATTTTTAATGCATGCTTTTCCTGTCTGTGTCTGAGGCAATCTTACCATATGGAAATTAAATTGTTCAGAGGGAGTGGGTTTACTGCACAAAGATTTAATTTAGTTTATTTTTTATTGACTTTGGCAAGTTATGTCTCTGGGTATTGGACACAAACAAATGAAAATAATATATTTGGTAGGACCAATACCTTCTCCTGAATTCAGCTGTCCCTATTCATTAGAAGTATTATATTAGGGCAAGATTTCATGCAGGGGTCTGAGCTATCATCTTGGAGAGTTGTTTGTTCTATCAGAGGCAGCGGGACACCAGTAGTCACTTGAAATGAAACTTCACATTCAGTACATAGCAACCGTCCATATTATTCCCTGAAGGAACCCTAATCCTCTCCTGGGGAGGGTAGGTTTAGGGCTCTTGGATATGCATGGACTAATTACACCCACCTGTGGGGGATTTAGTCAACTCAGTGGTAGGGCAGGCAGGCATTATTGGAAAAGAGGAGAAGAGGATGAATGCAGTGCTGTGATGTGATGAAAGACTAGTGTGGTGGACTAGGGCCCTTTCGTATTCCAATACTGGACAGTCCGGGAGAGGATGCCACTGATGATGTCATAAGCATGGCACACCATCCGGAGGGCTAACGGGGGCCGGGGTGTGGTGGCTGTCCTGAGGCAGGGCAGAGCCAGGTGGGAAGGGTGTTCATTCAATTCACCTGCGCCATATTATCAATCATACAATAATTTTTCTCTCGAGCTCTAAAACACACGACTGGACCCCAATGCACAAGACCACAGACCACGGTAGCCTTTTCCTGACCTCGATGGCCATTTGTTCTTCATGTGTTTCCCTTCTGCCTTTTGTTTTTGTTAAACTGGTCTCCACTCACGTACACAAATAAAGTTCCAATTCCCTATTCCCATCCAACGTTCTGCATGGATCTGTTCACCGCCCCCCTGGAGTAAGTCTTATACAGCCATACTCTTGCAGAACATGGTGTGATTTACATAGGTTTGCTTCAAAACAATTCCTCTAGTAATAAAATACAATACACACCTCTAAACCATGCTCAATCCATTGCTTCAGGAACAAACAAATTTCAGCTGCTGAGTCCAAAAGCAGAGTCATTCATCCATACAAGCACCTCCATAAACACTTCCAACCGTCCAGGGTGCTTACTTTGCCTCCCTGCCATGTTTAACCAAATTTAGCTGGTCTTTTTCCCCATCCGCACATAAAGCACAATAGCTCTTTCATTCTCCCTGCATTTCATTCCATTACAAAGCTATGTCGAAACTAAACTCAAAAAGAAATGTTGGAAAGCTTACTAAAGTAGTCTTGGGTAATTCTTTGTTTCAATTAGCCTTTTATATTAATGAGCATTTTGATGATGGTTTTGATTGTCAAACTGACACCAGATTAATACAGTGTCGCCAGTGAAATCACTCCATATGTCACCCTTTCTCCTGCTGATTCTTCTAAATTCTGTACATGGAGTAACATGCCACTGGCCACGTTGTCTCGCCATCAGATGCTCCTTCTTGTGGTTTGGGAGGCAGCTCAGAGAGGTTTGGCCGATGCCATGCCTTCTGATCCCTTGCCCTGAGTGGATAATAGCATGTTTTGTGTCAGCGCCCAAATCGTGTGACATGTCAACGACCTCGGGCAAAACCAGAGAAATGATGGGAAACACACAGCGCAAACCAAACAATCGAACTTCTAGACACAACAACTGAATATCAACATTCATGTTTCTGTCTATACTTTATTTCTCTAGTGCCAGTTGATTTAATCTTTTATTTTCCCCTCAATGCTTCACCAAATATGCATTCTCATTTATCAGCTTTGGCATCTTATATGGAAGAGGATCCACCCTGTGTCTCAAATCTTTGAACCAGCTTGACCCTTTTGAAAAATGCATTAAAAATGTGATTAGAGTATGATATTGCCAGGTAAATCTGAGGCTATTTGTTAGAATATAAATAACGGAAATATAGGGCAAAGAAACAGATTGAATACTGAAAGAGATGAAAGAGATCTTGAGTGGGGGTTCTGATAAACACAAGGCCAGAATTTCCACATGCATGATCCTTTGATGACCCTCTCAGGTCCTGGAGAGCTGAGCTCCTCTAAGTATTAGTAAATTAGTTTTAATTAGCAAGTGACTGGCAGATGAAAGTCCAGATTATGCAAATGTATATCCACTTAGTAACTTCAACAAAACAACCGATTTTTGAGACAGAGTGGAAACCAGCTGACTAAATAATGACCCCCTTCAAAAAAATCTGTACCTTGAAGCTAGGGACTTGAAGTCGGGGTTCCACAGAAGCTTGTGATGGTAGATGCATTCGTCACTGCGTTGGCTCCACGGCCTCACTCCTCACTCCTTTTCTGTGTTTTGTGATTTTCATCATCTGACCACTGAGGTTTACATGAATGCATATATACAACAGGTAGCATTTAATCAGCCAAAAAATAGTGTTGTTCTTCTCTAGCAATTATATACTGGTAAAACTGCTTCGGCACTTTCACACCTTTCTATTTTTGTGTAAAGTCCTCCTATGGTGACCTATTGTGGCAGATTGGACCACATAATTGTCAAACATTTCACTGTATGTCTACCTTATCAGAATCACTGTCATTTAATATTATTTATTAACGTGACAAATTAATTGCCTACGAATGGCTGGCATATCCTCTGAATCTCCCAGGACAGGGTCCCACTTAACCCCTATGCAGGAGAAGTGGTTATACAAAATGGATTTATGGAACATTTTTGTCTTTTCAGAGGTCAAATTGTTATATTGCTGCTCGATGTGTATTTATATAGTTCTGAGCAAAAGAAATATATGCTTTAATTATCTTATTATGTTGCTGTAAAACTATGATTTGATGCCTGTCAAAGGGTGTTAAAGGAGATGGTATGTGTGACCATCAGTGCCTGTGATCGAAAGGTCACCAGTTCGAGACCCGGCCTTGACAGAACAGTCACATGTCCGTGGGCCCTTAACCCCCAGCTGCAGGGCTACTGCACACTGGCTGACCCTGAGCTGTGACCCCCAAGCTTGCTCACACCTGTATTCGTGTCTCATGGAGAGCGAGATGGAGAAGGATGAAAGGGAATTTCTCCACAGGGAATAAGAGAGCCTTGCAATCCCATTCATTTCAGAAGTTACCCCATTATGTACAATGCCCGTGTATTTGTTGACTCTGCCACTACCATATGATGTATGGCCAATCGATACGTCATTAAATTGTTCAACTAATTAAGCTTCTTAAGTGAGCTCCTGGTGAAATTTAACAAATACGTTTTGAAGGACATAAGAAATTCCTGCTACTTTTTACGGCGTTACTGTTCATCTGCCTCTGTTGTAATGAAATAGCATTTTTTTCTAAGCAAATATATATACTTAATGCCCAGATAAATAAATATCAACATTTTCTGTGTCAGGCTGCGATATTTTAACAGTGCTGCATATTCATTTTAAGTAAAATTAAAGAATAAGCTTACACCATTTGTAAAGAATTAACAAGCCTATTTCACAATCACTGAATCATCTATCATGTCATTATTATAATCATTTGCAGTCACTACATTTGCTTAATAGTGGTAAATCGATGTATAATGATGAATAGCTACCACATATATTCAGGGGGTACTGTGCAAGAACAAAATGAGCCGCTTTGTGTTATAAAAGTAACACATGATCTACTCATTGCTAAATAATGCAGCTTTATGAGCTCTTTATAAGAGTTCTCTTGCTCCAAAACTAGGTTTTACCGCCATTTCTAGAAGTAATTATAAGATACTTTGTAAAGCCAGCCATGACTTTTTTTTCATTTTTTAATTTCCTTCTGAGTGGCTCATTCCCAAAAATTTCATTTCATACCGGAGACTTTCTGCTATAGTGTTGCCAAGAGGGTTTAAGGTTGTTATTGTTGAATGACTCTGGGTACAGTTAAATGTTGGATGCGGCTGTGTGGTTCTTCCTTTAGGTGAAGAAGATTGCCGTAAACCAACGAAAGAAGCATGTGATAGCGCCACTCAAACAGGGCGAAATATTCAGGGCCCCCCCCTGCTGAAAAAAACAGCTAAAAGCCAGCTTATGGTGGTTTTAGCTCGTTTTAGCTGGTCTAGGATGCTTTAAGATGGTCTTAGAGAGTAATGTGCTGGTTCTCGCTGCTCTTTTATGGTTTAGATGGGTGTGTCAGCCTATCAAGCTGATTGACCTCCCCCCACCCCACACCCCCCAAAAAAAAGCAGCTAAAATGACCATCGGGCACTGGCAAGATTAGCTAAACCATCAAACCATTATGACGAATACATACCTTGGGGTGGTGAATTGGGCAAGCAGCTTAACCAGTTTAAGCGGGATAAGTTGTTCCTTGCAGTACATGTCTGAGGTAACAGACAAAAAATGGGGGGAGAGAGGAGCCTTTCCTCCTCGGGCTGGGGTGACCTGAACTCTACAGCAGCGGACTGTGAAGTAAGTCAGGTGTCAGGGTTAGGTCTAGGCTATTCGGGCCAACAACCACACCCCTGAGGACCCTGTCATGGGGCTTCCCTATGCTCATCCCTTTTCCTGTCTTTAAAGTTAACAGGGTCGATGCCTCCATGCAAGTGTGTGCGTGTTTTCTGTGTGCCTTTTTATCACAAACTTCTCCCAACCCCTTGTAACCCAGGAATGACTCACGGCCCATCTGGTAGCCAGATGCAGGTTAGGAAGTCTCTGTCTCTTGCTTTCTCTCACTCCAGATAAGGAGATGCATCCTGGTCAATGAAGGATGGGGCGGAGAGGAATGGACCATTCGCAACAACCAGGGCTTGCTCTGAATGCACGCACATTGTATGTGCACATGCGTGTATACTTACGTATGTGTGGTTTTCCTCCTTTGTGGTGCTATTGTGAGCTACGACAGAATGACCTCTTGGCTGGGAGTTTCTTATTGGGTGAGCAAACAACCAACAGTTGTGTGTCACAGCTTTGACCCCACGTGTTTGTCCAGTATGGCGGTAGCAGGTCATTAGAAGTTCAAGTTCATTAACTGCCTGTCCGATCTATGAACACATTTCTGTGAGGGATTTTTATTGCCTATGTGTTGTTCCAGAACATTCGCGTCATAAAAATGTTTAAAAATAATAAATACTGTGAGATTTGCAGAAGTTTTCCTTAGTTCTCTAACGTCTTCTCAGTAACAGCTAAATTAATATTGTCTGTTTGACCACCCTTTCAGACGTTCCTCCTAAATTACTCTTTCAATAACATATATGTTCCAAAAATTCACTTTAGTTGAACATGTCAGCTTTTTTGTGCACAGATTTCAGCTTTCCACAGTAGGTTTTTGTTTTATTATTTTACATTCAGCTTCTGCTACTATCTGAACTCCAAAATTATGCGATCCCAGTCTGAATTTGTGGCAAAAAAGGGAAAAAAAAGTTCATAGCGTTGAAGCATAGCTAATTGTATAAATGTAATTATGCTGTGATTTCATAATTGCGGGAAATTTGAAATGAAAACAGTCCTGCTTCTCTCTTCAGGTAAAAGCATAGCATTGTCGTTTTTGGACAGCTTTCTAAGGGGTTGAAAATATCTCTCGATATATATATTTCTCTGAAAATGCAGGTCCCAAACATGTTTTTGCCCAGCTTCTGTTCTGCCATTTCCATTGTTATCTGGAGGTCGTTAGTCAATGCAGAATGACATAGTTGTGCGTATCAGTGTACCGTCATCAGAGGTTCAGTGGGTGTATGGTTCATTTGTAGACCAGCAAACAATGGGAGATGTTTCTGTTGAGTGTACAGAATGTATTTTAAGCAGGAGCCTTTACCGTTTTTGCGTTACAATTGATATGCTTTTGGTGTCTAAAAAGGAAAACGAAGAAACTTCTATGGCTGTCTGAAGAACTTCAGTTGTTGGATCTGGTATGTTTGTGTCTGCAACCATAATTTGAGTAGTAGGAAGGACAAACTGAAATTTGATTATTAAGCTGCGTAAAGAGGGTTAATTTTAAGAAATAGAATTTACCAGTAGGTCATAACATAATTCCTGTACAAAAAGGCATAAAAATGTCCATTCTGATTCTGCCCGTTTTGGAAGAATGCCCATTTTCCAGCACTGTTGTGTAGCGTGTGTGTGAGAAAGAAAGACTTCACTGCAACATTTACAACCATAATCTTGCGTTCGTTCTTTCCAAGATTTCCCACTGTAAGACTAAGGCTGGTTTTATTTTGTTTCTTAGCCGTGATCCAGCAGAGATACAATACTGGCCAAGCTTCTAGCTATGCCTGGTAGGAGGACCATGACAGAGGTACACTGAGAATTTTGATAACATTTGACTCTGGAACGCTTCTCATGGACTCCTCTTCTGTGGCATGTTTGGACAAATTCCTTATTTTTTTTTGGTGCTTTGTGGAAAGAAAAGAACACAAAGCTTACGACTTTGTGCCAAGCATACTGCACTATAAAATGCCCATACTGAAGTACAAAATTGCATGAATTTTTAAAATAAGAAGCCTTTTTGATATAACCCATATGTAAATGCAGAGTTTTCTGCCAAGGACATTGCCTTGGTTTTTACTCATCTTTCAGCTGGTTCAGGAAATGGGTGACATTTGCATGTTGAAGCCTTAGCGAGAGAGTTGCAGTATGGGAAACAGCCAGGGTCCTGTAGGTCAAAGGATTAGGCTCCATTTTGCATGGATGACACCCAGATGTTTTGTGGTTGGTTGACGTCCCACTTCAACGCGGGCTGTCTATCTATACACTGAACTTCACAGCTTTTGGGTCATACCTTGTTAGTGGGCTAGGCTATAAATCATTTGTGACATCTAAATGAGGTGTCTGTATCACAAGTACATAAATAAAAACACATCCTGCCTCATTATTTTCATAGACATTATTGCTACAATAGTAGTAACATCGTACATGGGCACGAGAATCCGGCTAATTATCAAATCAAAGCATCTTCGCACTTGCAACAGAGATGACCTACACTGAGTCGGGATGACTGCATTACTTCTTCTCTGGGGATCTATTTTTTTCATTATTGTCTTGTCACACAGCAACAGTTTTCCCAAAACAATTCCAGATGGGTCGAGAGATACCTTTGATTATTCTTGAAACGGACTAAACCACAGGAATGCAGCTACACCACTGAGGGCATAAGGTCTTTTCAATATCATAGACTGGTCCCGTAATCCAGATTTTGACAAGCTATTGTCTAAGCAAGATCTATGGGGGTTATAGTCTCGAAAGCAAGGTTTACCTCGCGGGATTCCATTCACATTTACGTATTCCAAAATTCCAAAAAATTCTATACTTCTTTCTCAGTCGAGATTTTGAGAGGGCAGATTATACGCAGAAACTTTATTCGTACCTCGAAATAACTAAAGCTTTTTAAAAGCATTAATACTCCCAGTGCAGCCCCATCTCCATCTTACAGCTTTACCCCATTTGCGATGCCATAAAAATAATCATCAGCATTGCCCTCATTGGCCAGGTGTGATCGCTGCTTGAACCTTAAGCCAAAGATCATGTTGCGGGTAACACACCAAGCTGCCCCACACACAGCAGCACATTAAACGCTGACCTCTAAAGGCTTATGTGTCCCCAAACTGAAATTAACTTGTCAAGACTTTAGTTCTTTTAATTATTTTAAAAATTGATGTACATAATAAATCGGTGTGGGGGAAAAAAAAGTAGTTCTCAGGTTTTCTCTGTTACAAACAAATTGAAACAATTTGTAGCTTCTTTCTACAGTACATCTGACATCTTTCCTCAAAGATAGTTTGAAGCCCGGAAGGTTTCTGTGGCGTTTGCCCTCTGTGTTAACACAGACTCGAATGAGGCAAGGACAGTAGGCGAGTCCCTCCATTAGCCGCCCATGTGACACGGCAATGGAAGAAATGGAAATACTTAGCGTAATTGCGCAGTCCCCAGACTGAACCTTATAGGAGGGCACATAGCATGCGGGAGCCGTGTGCAGTGTGCAAAGGCATGATGAGGAAAATAATGACTTCCCACACCTACGAAAAAAGAGCCCCCGCCAAACACGTAGCCATATATTTTTACTGCTGGCTGTGAAAAGCAAAGGCTGGGAAATACAATACAGCAAATGCCCTTCTGCTCTCCTGCCTCTTCCCGTGTCCTTCTCTTCTGGAACAGAGTGAATCTGCGCAAAACAGACACATGTTTATTCCTTCAGTAGAATATGTTATGTTATTGAGAATAATCTCAATGTTCTCATTTAGTAAGATCACTAATTATGACATTATAATAGAACGATTTGAAGACTTTGAGACTATGGGAAGCGTGTCTGTATTTTGGGAGCTAACTTCCATTTCCACTGACCACACTGCAGGACCTTTCAAAAGGGAGACTTTTATTTTGTTAAAAATATGGAAGCTGACAATATTGTAAAGCACACCTTTTGTCATTGCTTGCATCTGGTTGTTCATAGACACCCAGATTTCAGCTTCGGCTTGCTTCCCCCCTCCAACAGCAAACCTTCCTTTTAGTTATTTTAGCTGTTCTTGGTAAAACAATAAATGGAACATACTGTATAATCGTAGAGTACACAAACAGTTTAAAAAACTTACTCTTTTAAGGCTGGAACTAAAATACCCATCTCTGGAAATACTAATACTAAACAAAGTACTCCATATCAGTATACAAGGAGTTTGTTTTAAATATAAGTACATTCAGCAACTTTAATATGCTTATATCAGTAAAAAATAAATGCTAACACAAATATAAAATCCATCCATCCATTTTCCAAACCGCTTATCCATATTAATTCTGGTCAGGGTTACAAGTGGGGGTGGGGTAGGGGTGAAAATATCAAAAATGGCATATAAATTCTGACTGATGTTCATTAGGTGTATTATTATTAATGTCAAAATTAAAAATAAATTGTTCTTAAAATAAGTAAACGCCTTAAATGAAAAATTCCAAGAGAAAAGTTTCACCTCTAAAACAAAGCCATGACTGACAATCAGGAAGAATATGAAAATATTCCCAGTTCCGTAGAGCTGCAACACAATGCTGTAGTAATAGGGTTTGCAAAAATGGAAGATGAAAGAAAATGTAAATCACCAAATAAATAGATTTGTTTTGTAAATAAGACAGAAGAAAACATTCCTTCTCTGTAGTCCCTGTATAAATAACTGTAAGAAACAAATGAAATAAATTTATTTGAAGCAGAATCCATTGATTATGGATATAGTAACCATGGCGGATATATGATGTATATATTAATGATTATGATTATACAAACTATGAAACAGGCAATGTAATGACAGTCTATTAAATAAGCAATAGAGCAACTGGCCTGTCATTACAAATAACCCTCTGGAGGTTACTAATCCAAATAAAACTAATCAGTTTGTTATCTAATATGAAAGAGTTAACCTTGTGTAATGTTTTTAAATGCACAAGAAAAACAAAGGTAAAAATATTAAAATTAGTATTTAATTAGACTTCGAAGGATACTTGATATTATTTACCACGAAACATTGACATTAAAGCTAGTGACAGCGAGTATTAAGTGTACTAAAAAATAAATATGGAATTTCTTAATAAAAAGCATTTTAAAGAATGAGATTTAAAGCGTGATCAGTACATCAGGATTATTGCTTTTTCTTAGCTACAGACAGGCATGAGTTTCATACGTTAAATGAATAAAATTTGAAATGACAAAATTTTTAATTGGAGTAAAAAATTCAGAGCAAGGATTTAAATTGTAAGCGAATTGGTCAATAAGCGAGGAGCCGCTCTTTACCTCGACCAAAGTTCTCGTGCAGCACTGACTGGTCAGAGAACTCGTCGTAAGTCCAGGCGGCCATTAAACAGGTAGGTCGTTCAGTGAGGAGCGTCTGTGCACAAATATAAAATGATGCAATATATGGACACAAAACTCAGGAAAACTACAATATACTAGTACTTTAGATGTCTTCATAGGGGATACAGCAATAAGGACAGGCTCTCTAGAAATATCTGGGCGTTTGGTTTGATTCTCAGCACTTTGTTGAGACAGCAAAACAAACCCAATGTTTTGGACAATTCACAAACACATTGTGTAACTTGTAGTATAGGCTCCAGGCTAATAGAGGTGCTGAACCCGCTGAGCAGTTATGCATGCAGGTGTGTACATTAATTCAGGCTGTTAGATTCCACACAAAACACTGCAAAGATCTTGGTCACCACACCAAAGATTGTTAGAGCAGTGAAAAGCAAGTACGATTCATACCTTACCGTGTTCATGTTCAAGGATGAGTTACCAAAGGTAAATGCCTTTTATCTCAACCAAATCCCATAGATAAGGCACGGTCCAGATGTACGCAATATCGCTGCGGTCATAAATAAAGTAAACCTTGAGGATTTCTTTAATATTAGTACCGATTCAAGAACAGGAGGAGTCAAATGAAAAGAAGTTCGGGATCAGAAAGAAGAAATATTTGCTGTGCCAATTATCATGGTAACCCCCTGTGACCCCAGTTGGGATTAAGCGTTTTCAGAAAATGGATTGATGGTTGGATTATCATGGTAGTTTCAAATAAATTCTACTTCCATTCATGCATTAATAGTAAAGCATAGTAAATATAAAATGTATGACCTTAAAGAGGCGAAATGGCCCCTTATGTGATCTTATGTGTTCTGGTGTTTTCCTGAGGTGTCCGTCCCTGACCCCGACTCTGGGCCACTTTCACAGTCAAAGGCCATGCCTATTCCGACACTGGTCAGCCGCGTCTTTCCCGTTCTCACAGGATGTCGGGATTTTACTATATTTTCTCAGCAAACGTGGAGGCGAACCCCGGAAGAGGATGTGGGCCCGCCACTGTCCCGTCCCTGGCACAGCAGACGGGAAATGGTCACAGGGTCTAGTGCCGCCCTGAATGGGAAGATAGGGGGCAAATAGACTACAGGGAAAACCATGGCGTCCATCTGTGGATTCTTAATAGCATGGGAACTGTGCATAAAGAGGAGCCTGTATAACATCTGAGGACCTTCCTTCTGTTTTCTGAAGGATTGTAGGACGCACATAAAGGCTTATACAAGGCACCTATAATGTTTCCCCTTTTTGACCCTGTGAGGAATGGCATGCATGCGACAGCATGCAGACTAGTGCTATAGCCCTAGGACCCTTCCCAAAGAAGCCTGTGTGTGTGAAAAGGCTAAGCTGAGAGCTCTGCAGGGTCATTGGCTTTCTCGGAAACCTCAGTACTGTACATCAGGGGAGGATCACAAGGCATCGTGTTGTTTTTATTTGCCCTTGAAATCTTTTTACATTGGCTCCAGATGTCCGACACCCCGCCCTAATAAAGCAGATCATGTCCTCTGGGATTCCTCGCTTCCCGTGTGTCTAATTATCCTTCTGTCCCCTCTAAACAACCCATAAAAATGATCATGCGTGGTGCATTCTGGCCCCTTGGCCTGCCTCTCAGTCAGATTTTCATTCTTTTTAAGATCTTCACGCCGACCATCCAATGCTGCTCCAGACCACTCATCCTAAACTCATGTTTACCTCAAATTTTTGGGCCAATAAATAAAAATGAAAAGCATGCCTTCAAGTCAATTCACATCAGGTAAAGACGACATTCGTTGTATGCACAATTACGAGTTGACCTTGATGTGACACTAAATTTTCAGTATGAAAGTCATTAGCCGCCTTGACCTGAAGCTTTGATGGTGTGGACACGCAAGCACGCCTTCCACACCGAGCTATACCTGAGCCACTACTGGTGCAGGCAGCAAAACCATTCAGGAAACTGGAAAATGGGATTTGCAACACCGTTGTTGCTAAGAGACAACCACCAATGCACAGCAAGAATAAATCTGTATGCACACAAAACAGTTTAATATATGGGGTGTAAGGTAAACTTTGTGAATCTGGGTAGGGTGTGAGGTAACCCAAGACGATTTTTTTGTGGCTACTGTCCAGTTCAGATCATTTAAGTTCAATGCCTGGAATGCGCTGCGGTGTGGAGGGAACCTCAAAGTGTCCAAGGCCGTCTCAAGGAAACTGAGTGCCAAGAACAAAAAACAATTAAGGGCTTTAAATGATACATATATACATGCTTAGTGGGCTCATGTCGTCTCCTGCATTTATGAGGTTAATCGAGACAGTTTTACATAGGAGTGTCTTCACAAAGAAATGTATCTATTAAGCAGGAATCGTTGCAGTTTTGACAAGCATATTGTGTGCAGTGTGTTTCCAAATAAATCCATAGGAACAACTCACTGGACTCCTGTGGGAGGGTGGGTCAGTGGCTGGGGAAAGGGGTGGTGGTGGTTAAAATATCTGCTTAACGTGTTTATAATTTAAATTGAATTGAATTGAAGGCTCACCTAGACCTGGAATCATCATTTCCTTGTCTGTGTAATGATAACATGACCAAACACCATGCATCTGCCCTTCTATGACATCCACTATATGGTGATTGAACTCTAATGAAGCCTTAAGGTCTCCAAGAGTCTTCTGTTAGTAACCTGCCAGCACCAGACGGAGGACAATATGACGTTCAGCAGTCCAACATCATTAAGATGGTTTGATTTCGATCAAACTCACGTGAAAGACAGCAGATATGTTCTTTGATCACAGCCCACCACATCATTTACAGCTGACAAAATGTACATGTTGCGTAACCTTCATACAGGCTGTCCTTGGTCTTTGCAGAGCGGGGGGAGCAGTAGGGGTGTATGGGACGCTTACACGCATATCTTTGACTGTAGTTGGAGAGACAAGTAGTGAGAGGTCTGTGCTATCAGGACCAGTCTCCCATCAGAATTACTGCAGCCTCTTAAAACAGACTGGCCTACCACTGGTTCCATGACCTTGAGGTAACATCCACATTCTCCACCTTTCTCCAGAAGCTCCAGGGAATTGTTAAACATAAAGTTACTTGACAAACATCAGAAATCTGAAACTCCTCTTTGTTGGCTTCCTGTATTTCTCCCTCTTTCTTTTTCATTTGAAACAATTTCAGTATTTTGCTATATATCCAGTTTCTCATCCTTTCTTGTGCTAACTGACCGTGCTCGACGCAAGAAGGAGCAAGGAGAGTGCACTGAGGTCTCTGGCCTGAAAGGGCAACAGAGACATCGAGCTTTGTGGTTTATTGCAACCTTACATAAATTTGGAGAAAAAGCATATATTTAACTGTGCAGAGGAATGTCCTGGATTACAGGGAGGCTGAGGAGAGGCTTACTGGTGCTCCATAATGAAAATGTGATGTTGTGTGTACTAAGTGAACAAACAGAGCCGTCGATGGACATCAGGAACTCTAAGGCTTCTGATTACTCCCACCTATGATCTTACTGTATTCTTGTTTGTCCCTGCATTGAAGTATTTATTACTCAGCAAAAACGGCCTGTTTTATGGATTTTCCATGCCTAGTTAAGTTTGCAAGTTAAAATGTGTACGACTGCCATCATAAAACAGGGAGCCGTCTTTCTCTGGAACAGGTTCTGCTATTGTGCTGATGGGAAAGGGTCCACTAGTCCAGTAATAAAGACCGTCTTAACACACATGGCACACTTACGCCTGCTAGTTCTCACTGCTTAGGGGTTTATTGAAATGATTTTTATAGTCACTGACCCTTCCAAAGGTAATTTTCCACACCTCAGATATCCAGAACATTCAGCATATGTCGATGTGATGAAAGGCTGGGAATTTTTATATTTTTTTAGATTAGATACATTGTTAGTGCGCGCGCACACACACACACACACACACACACACACACACACATCAAGACAAGCCATTCTGTAAAGATGCATTTCTGTGTCAGCCTTGATGGGTTGAAGGAGTGAAATTTATAAATTTTATAATACTGAGTCCATTTATTATGACTTAGCTACTTGAAAATGTTAAAATACCTTTTTAATATGTGAAATGTAAAATTTTATGCGGTAAAAAACCACCACACACTGTAGTGTTATAAAATTTGTCCGTTTGACTTCACGTGGGGGTGCGAAGCCAGGTGTCCTCGCAAATCAGGAAAAAGCATGATAAGGACGGAAGTACACACCAACCAAATCCCCCGCCGTACACACCAACCAAATCCCCCGCCGGCCGCCCCGGGGCCCCGCCCCGGGGGGCGCCCGGGGGGCGGGGGCGGGGCCGCCGGGGCCGGGGGGGCGGGCGCGCGGCGGCGCCGCGGCCGG
>JABFEA020000017.1:22076867-22099805 GCA_019775915.2 Cyphomyrus plagiostoma | reverse complement strand
GGGGGGGGGGGGGGGTGGGCGAGGGGCGGGGGGGGGGGTGTTGGGGGGTGTGGGGGGGGGGGGGTAAGGGGGTGGTGGGGGGGGGGGGGGTATTGGGGGGGGGGGGGGGGGGGGGTGGGCCAGCGGAGGTGTGTTAATAAAGGCGAAATGAAAGGATAAATGCTCTCATTAATCTCAGTGTGGTTCACACATTGGAACCAGGTGTGAAATCCAGCCCTGGGAGGGACTGTATTTACACAAATGGTGTATGCACAAATAAATACCTTTGCTGGCGGCTTTGCAGTGATTTTTTTTTCTTTTCCGTGCGGCGTCTCGGTTTAATTGCTCAGCATGCCCTTCGGAATGCTCTGAGTCCCCCACCCTGCATACCATCTTTTTTCAAAGGGCTGCTTAGGAGTTTCATGAACTGTACAGTGTCATGAAGGATGTAACACCCCCCCCCACACCAATTCTATACCATGCACCTCCTGCACCCCGCACACACACACAACCACTGAAAGCCACTGAACTCAGGCTTTAGATCAGGAGTGACCAGTGTTATCCAGAAAGAGCCGTCGGGTGCACAAGTTTTCGCTGCAACTCCCTAATTACATTACTAATTAGAGGACTGATTGGCTGAAGAGTCCTCACACCTGGGTTTGAACAGCTGAGATAAAGGTTACCTCAAAATCCTGCATGCAGACTGGCCCTTTGTGGATACCATTGGCCACTATTCATTGTATCGCTGTGTGATTTTGTTTTTTGGTGTGACTCGTTATCACTAACATTACACACACATTGTGTTGTTTTTCTTCTGATGTGAATGAGAAATATTGATTGTTAAGTTTTACCCATTATGCACCTGAATGCTAACTGGAATATAAAGCTAATTTGATGAAGCAACCACTTTAATACGTAATAATATGTATAATACGTAATTCATAATACTATGAATAATTTACATTTTTTTGCAAATTGCAGCATGGATCTTTCCTGTTTAGCATTAATGAAGGGCTTCTTCCTTGCTTTATGGGACTTCAGTCCTAGTCCTAGATATGAACTGTCCCAGGAATGCACTTCACACTTAATGTTTTCCATTCCTTTGGAAGGTCAATTTATGTCATACTTCAATTCATGAGAAACTGTCAGATAAGTTAATGGTCATCTCTGGCATTAGAAAGTCACTTCCACCCTTTACCTGGATAGTTTCTGGGCATTGCTAGTCACAGACTATTTTACGTATTAGAGACGATGGCTTGGATTGTAGTAGTAGGCTTGGGAGGCATCCATCTTTCAACCTTTCCAGGCATTAGACAGTGGTATACTGTATTTCGGTAATATTTTAAAAAGTAACACTATTTTATTTTTTCATTTTCCCCCATGATGCAGTTTCACAGAAAGGAAATACAGCAGTATGCTAGGCCTAGTTCTACTAATAAATACATTTTTGATTTGTAAATGTGAATATAATATCTTTAAGTACAAAAATGCAAGCCAAATGTGTGGTAGGTGTGCTGTAAGTCCGGGGATATTTCATATCCACAGCCATGCATTTGAAAACATATAATGCATGGGTTGCTTTCCAACATAATACACAATAATGCAAAAATAAAAATTTTTAAAATGGTTATCTTGGGACATTACTTAAAGATATGACTGTATTACGCATTGATACTGGTTTGATGAGGCAGCTGTGAGACAGCGATGGAAAGTGTTCTCTACAGAGATCAGACTAACTTACATAAAGGGCCCAATGGCTTGTTCCGAGCTTCTCCGAGCCAATGGGAAAGATCTCCCCAATAAACAAACAAACACAGCTGTTTCACAGGAAAAAAATATCACTTATGTAAATAGTATCACTCCTTAAAAGTAACTGTCACTGCAAAAATGGCTATGCAAAATTGATTTATCAAAATGATCACCTTTGGCATGATCCCGATCATCATCATCAACGTCCAAGTACATTGTGTATTTTAAATATTTTGAAACTGGCATATGGCTATGAAAAATCACATTCATGTCATCATTCTTCATTTCGCTGCTTATTCCTAATCAGGGCTGTCATAAACGGTCTTTTGTCCTCGTTCCAAAGTCGGCTTGTCCAGCTCTGCTCTGGCTGATGAACGTGTCTGTGTTCCTGGAGACGGTCATTTATGTGTCTCACAGGGAATGATTTATGCCTTTCTGACTGAAGTTCTAGATCACCCTCAGAACTGAGTGAGTTACTCTAACATTTCCCCCCTGTCCCCCATCCCTCAGTGGCTTTCGTTATGTGTATTTTCCATGTTCATTGACTGTACAATCCCCATCAAATACATGCTCAGGGGTAAGAGCGTGAATGTCCTCTTTGTTTAAAGACCTGGCCCTTGACAAAAACCCCGGCGCTAAGATTTATGCATGAATTATGATTCAAAGTTGGCGATCGGTTGAAGGGAAAAGAAACTGGATCAAGACAATAAAACACATTGTAGTACTCAGTGAGCTGTGTGATATTCAGAAAAACTGTAGGTATTTAAAACATACATGGGGAAATTGCTTTCTCTGGCCAAAAGCACTGGAAATATTTTTATTAAGTGATTTATGTATGGTGCAGAAAATAAGCAGATCTAATATATGTGTGCATTATGTTGGGGCTTCGGGCTCCTCAGGGGGATGTGGGGTGCTGTAATTGTTCTGTATGAGGCCGCTTTAAGCATTCAGAAGACAACAAGGTCCCTGGTAGCAGAAAGCATGTCCTATAGCTGCTTGACGCATCGCTCTCTTAAATGCACTGTGGTTTATAAGTGGCCAGTGACCACTGTCTTAGGGAGAGAAGAATGGTACGCTTTGTGATGAACCAGAGACTAGTGGGTGGTTAAGTACTGTGTGTTCATAAGAAATTAATATAAAAACTGAGACGTCTAAGGAACTGAAGTTATGACCGATTGGTTCTTGAAGATTCAGATTCCGTTTCCAATGGGAATTTTGTGTCTCTGTCTTGAAGTTTCCTGACACGTGTGTGTAGATATTAGTTATTAAATGCTTCAGGATTATGATTAATAATGGGATGTCCGCAGATTGTAAACACATTAGAAGATTACCTAAAATAGAACCATGATTGCATATGTTTTGTGTTTTCCTTGCATTAGATTGCCTCAGAACTGTGAGGAGGGCATGGGGTGGGCAGGCAAAGGTGATGTTCGGTAGGTTTCCCATTCGTTGTGTTTTTGTTTCCCAAAGCTGTCATGGAATGCCTAACCACATGCATTAAACACCAGTGGGAACCAGTGTCAGGTACCAGTAGGCTAGAAAAGTGTCTGTCTATACACCTGCTGGGATAAAACTGGAAATGGGGAAATCAGCTGCATGAAATCATTTCATAACATTGGCTTATTGGTTTGGCAAATGCCCAGATATTGTGGGTGGAAGGAAATGTGCCATTCAATAAGCTGAATATAACCTGGTTATATACTGTATTATATGTTACATATCTGGATAATGGATATGTACAATATTTGCAATTATTGCATTATATTTACAGAGGGAAGTGGACTTTTATTAATAAAGAGTTTATTAATTCATATTCTGTGCTGCGTTCTGTACCATTTGTCCTATTCAGGGTTATGGGAGTCTGGAGTCTAACCCAGAAGCAAAACAAGGAATAACCCAGGATGGGGCACCGACCTATTGCAGGGTACACACGCAAATTGGCAAGCAACTCCAGTTCACCCAAGCATGTCTTCAGAATGGGAGGGAACCCAGAGGAAACCCCACAACAACCATACCATGTCATCCTTGATAAAATATATTCTCAGTGACAAAAAAAATTTAAGCACGCAGACGAAGTGGTGGAAATAAAATAAATCTGCAAACGGTGAAATGTATCACAATGATTATAATATCAGATCAAATGGACAACAGAGTTGTCAGTATGGGCACATTGTTGGTCCTATATCAGTAGGGCCTGACACCCCCCCCGGGGCCTGGATATTTGGTGTGGTGATTCGGTGTGGTGCGGTTGTATCTTCTCCTGCAGCAAGTCGGCCCACAGCTGTTGTAACTGGCCCCTGAGGTCCTGCAGATTGGTACTGGGTCTGAGTTGATATCCAAGCTGATCCCACACATGTTCAGTCGGGGAACGATCAGGGGACCTGGCTGGCCACAGGAGGACATCAATATGACATAGGCAGTTCATAGAGACAGGTGTTTTGTGTGGACTACTGATGTCTTACTGATGGACTGTACCAGGGTGCTGTCTCAGGAGGGATAAGACATGCGGACACAGGATGTCACTGACGTACACAGCACGGTGCCGTCAGGGTCCCCCAAATCACTACCAGAGATGACCTGAAGTCATACCCTATGGCTGCCCACATCATGATGCCAGGAGTAACCTCAGTGTGTCTCTCCACAACATTGGCAGGATTGGTCCTCTCCGCTCAGCGCTGCCATATGCACACATAAAGGTAATCTGTGGTAATGCAAAACCGAGATTCATCGCTGAACATGGTTTGACGCCACTCGTCATCAGTCCATGCCTCCCAGTTACGGCACCAGTCCAAACATAGCCGTCTCTGCACTGGTGTTACTGGCAGCCTACGCATGGGATGGTGAATCCGTAATCCAGCTGATGGCAGTCGTCAAGACATGGTGCGGGATGACACCACGGTGTGGTCTGTCTTGGGCGATTGATATATTTATGACGTGTAAGAGTGCCCTCACATTCCTACTGGACATCGTGTACCTGTGACATCTGCATTCCCTACATGGCGGGCTATTGCAGGATACGACCACCTGACCTCATACAAACCCACAATGCGACCCCTGTCAAACTCCATCAAGTTCTGGTAATACTGTCTAATGGGTCTACAAGGCATCCTCTGCATTAGGTGACTAGACGTGCCAGCGCCTTGCAAATCGAACCTCTGTCGCTGGTCTGCATGTGTTCCAAATTGCATCCAAATCGGACCATTACTTCTGGGTGCATAACTTTTTTTGCCACTGAGTATATTTATATTAAAATATAATCATGTGCTTTAATTAGGGACACCCAGAAGAGCTAAGAAAGATGAAATTTTAAGATCTTGACTCCATTGTGTGTTGAGGGTTTTAAAAAATGTCAAAGTATCACTGTATTGATGGGACCCATGAATTTAAGTTAATGACTCCTTCCTGTGTCCAAGGAACAGGCTGACGCAATATACCATGTGCTGGCTGCACAGGATGGTGACTCACAAGCTGTTGGTTTGTTTTCTTATAGCTGTAATAAACAAAGCCTTTGTACAGGAAAATCACCCTATGGCTCTTGTTATTAGACAGGTCTTAAAACATCCTCGTTCTTGCCTCGGTGTCAGGCCAGTTGATGTAAAGCAGAGAGTTCCTTAGAACGTTGGCATGCATATCGTAATCATTCAGCTCGACACTGCCGGCCAAAGCTTTGAAACATCCAAATGCTTCTGACCCTTTTCCACAAACACAAACCAGCCCATGTGTGAAGTCAGTGTTGTGCAAGCGAGGTGAACCAGAGTGCGTTGATAAATGTGCGATTCCATCGAGAAGTGAAAAAAAGACAATTGATTGGGTCTTGATTATAAAATGGACCACAGACAGAGAAATCTCTCCTCACTCACCCCCCAGCGGCTCCCATTCCATCTGCGACCTCTCCCCACCTTCTCCAGCCAGCCCCCTCCTGGATCCTTGCTGGCCTGCCTTTCCCTGGCTTTATTGTTTCTCTCTTTTCCACTGCTGGCACACGCTGACCATTTCTCTACAGAGGTGCTCAGACATCCAGCCTGAGTGAGTTGACAGCAATTTGCTCCCTTTTTCATTCCCCCGCCTGGCAAGATACCAAGAAGTGGCTTTCAGGGCTTGTAATAAACCAGAGGTTTCCATCACATACACGCGTACGCGTAGAAACACACACACATACTCACTGCGGTGTGCGGCTTCGTTAGCAGAGCGCCTTACCCAGGGCAGGCCGGCGGAGCAGCTTGGCAGGCCCACTGAGCCTAGGGCACCACTCTGTGTTTCTTGCCGCCGCCCAGTTTCCACTCGATCGCATCGGTGGGGCACTGGCTCTGCCCTGCTCTTCGACTCCAATCCAGAAAAGTGGCCAATCAGAGGAAAATACTTGAGAGTTACCCAGAGGAATAAGGCACCCCCTTTTCACAGCTTATTATTTGTGTCCTCGTTGGTCATTTTGGACATTCTGCCTTGTGTACAAAGAAAACCACCCTCTTAATTTTCCCGCTCTCAATTAAATGTTAAACCACATTTTTTTTTTTTCCTAACAGATAATTACGGCTTTGTTGTATAATGTTTTGCTTGCCAAATGGCAAGCTTTCATTTCAGAGTCCATGGTACGTCGTATTATGGGACAGACGATGTGAAACCAATCACATTGCCCATACCAGAAAGCCATGGAGGGAGCTGGAGCCAATCAAATCTGAGGATGCAGGACTGTGATTATGATGACGGTAAGAGTTTGAATGCAATCAAGAACAGACTTTGAAATGCAGTTCACTGCACTGCTGTTGTATTACAGATGCAAATTTAATTGGAAAAAATGTATATAATTGAAAATGAAGATCAAATACAAATATAGTGAACTATGGTTTCAAACTATAAATTATAAACTAGTTGTCTTAAAAATATGTGTTTGGACATGTGGTTGTGATTATTTTCAACAATAAAAAATTTATCACATTCTATGACAGTAGTGATAATTACAAGATTTCATAGACAATGTATATTTCTGCTTTTCTTTTATTTAGATGGTAAATTCACAAAGAAATCCCCATGAATACAGCATAACAATTATGCCTTGTCTATAAACTAGATCAAGAAGCCTAAAAGGTGTTTCAATGCTGCAGATGATTTTGATTTAGACCAATATTGGCTCTGAGATAACTGCACTAATATTGTTTTCTTTGAATCTAAATGTATGCAGGGAGATTGCTTACTATGTAAATCAGAATAAACAAACACAAGGTTTTATGAGGTTTTATGCTTTTATGAGTTTCACTTTGGGTGTTTCGTGTTCAGTTTGTTTTTGCAAGAAATAACATCAGAGAGTCCACAATATGATAAAACCATTAATGTAATTTAAAGTTTAAACTAGTGCATAAAACTGTCAAATTGTGCATACAAATCAATGTGTTTCCAAAAATGACAGATGGATGAGAATCCAACATGTCTCCACAGAAACTGTAACAGCCTTGAAAACAGTCATCAGTCAAGGGTGAGAATGTGGTAGCTCAATCAGAAATGGCTGGATGGAACACACTGCACGGGCAGAGGCTCCTCAAGCCCAAGATCAATACTGGACATTGTGGAGAGCCTTCATATTAGTACGGGGGCAAAGGGTAGCACTTGTGCAGAGCGTACAGAAAGTCAGCAGGGCATGGGATTCTGTGGCAACTTGACAGATCCAGCAAGGTCCAGAAGCTAAGACTGCTGGGTATTTCTGTGTTGTGGGCGATCCAGTAATGCAGACTTACTGGAGCTGTTTGATCATGCCAAGCTGGGCCAACCCTGCCAACCTCAACCCCACAAATCGAATTTGTTTAGTCTCCACTCTCGCCATGTTCCTCTGGATCCTGACTCACTACCTTCATTTACTGCCCAGTTCTCCCTCTCTCTCTCTCTGGCTTCTACATTTTTCTTCTACTTTTTAAAATATAATTGCGGTGGTTTGTGAATGAAGTCACTACTTGTTTGCACAAATCACAACACATCCTGAAATTCAGCATTCATCATTTCGATGTGTTATCTGTCACTGGGGCTACTGAAGACTCCAGAGGTGGAAAGTTCTGGTCCAGAATGTACAAATCCAGACCAAGATTTTGTTTCAACCAACCAGTTGAGTGAATGTGACTCTTTATGATCAACTGGTTTGTTGAAACAAAATCTTGGTCTGGATTTGTACTTTCTGGACCAGAACTTTCCACTTCTAGAGGACTCCAGGGAGACTCTACTGGTTTATACACCTCAGAGCCCAGAGTGGGGTCATGGTTATCACCATATATAAGGACCAGGAGTCTCCTACCTGTTTTCACTTATAACTTGATTCTTGATTAATGGGTAGAATCATGGCAAGGCTGAGAGACCCCTTGAAGAAGTGGATTCCTCCAAATAATGTGGATCAGTTAGAACAGTCTACAGTGGTGATTGTCCTTCCCCGAACGTCTACTCCTTCCGTGTGCCACGCCCCCTCATTAACCCTGTGTGGAATCCCTGTGTGATCAGCTGTTTCTTGTTGTTGTCATTAGTGCTATGTATTTAACCCGCGTTTCAGTTTGTTTCCCCAGTCCGTTCATTTAAAAGTCACTGCGCATTTGCCTGCTTGTATCCAGCCTTGTAATTAAACTCCGATCTCTTGACTGTTGCTCTTCTGTCTCCGCTCTGCATTCTGCATACGGCTTGACAGAATGACCGGACTCCCAAACCAGATGCCTCCATTAAGAGAGGCAGAATATACTGACCTCACTAACGAGTGATATACTGGTTACAACAGCACGAGGTCTTGGAGGACTCTGTGGCTCACGCCCTGGCTGCTTGCTCCAGGGACATCTTGGAAGGGCTTGTCCAATCCAAAGACACACATTGTTTGGGATGCACTTGGCTCTTAAAGGGGCCAAGTTGGTCGGGGATGCTATCCCGTGGGTCCCCAAGTTCCTGAAATGGGCCGCACCTGCTGCCAAGGCACAAACCCCAGCCGCACCTCCTGTGGTTCCCGTGCCGACGGTTCCTGCAGCGTCCCCCGTGGTTCCTGTCCCGGCAGTTCCTGCAGTGTCCCCAGAGGTTCCTGTGCCAGTGGCACTGGCAACACCCCTTAAGGTTCTAGTGCCAGTGGTGCCTGCTCTGCCCCCAGAGGTTCCTGTTCCAGTCCCTGCTCCTGTCCCTGTGTTTCCTGTCCTCAACATTTCTGTTTCACCTCCGGTGGTTCCAGTTCCTGCTTCGACCCTGGTGGTTCCTGGTGGTTGGCATCATATGTTTGAGAAGATCTAGTGGAAAACATCTTGCTTTCACATGTGCTCCTGAGGCAACAGTTGATCTAGTACAATGGATCCCCTTCAGAAAGATACTTAACATGAATTCCTTAAATATATACCCAGTTTAATAAATGGACAAAGGAGAAAAAGCTGCAGAGTATCTATGGCACTTTGGATTAAAGTGACTACACAGAAAATAAATAATATAGAGTAATATTACATGAGGATATCAAAAAGCAGCAGTCAGCTCTGTCAGGTTTGCCAGTGGAGGAACCCAAAACGGAGCCCAGTGTCAGACTTTCCAGGCAACAACTCCACCCACAAATTTGGGCTTATGGGGAGCCCTTGAACTTGATCAGATCCATCCAAACGGCAGAATATCTGGTGGCGTTTATCTGGATCCATCTCAGACAACTCCATGTTCCTCACTGTCTCAGAGGATCAATGAGTTAGTGGATTGCCCTTCCAGTGCTGCAAGACCCCAGGCTGTGGCAACCACAGAGATCAGGACCTCAGCGTGTGTTACTCAGCCCCACAGGCGTCTGCTGAGCTGCCTGATAAGGTGCGCCTTGCATTCACAAACAGAAGCTCCTTTATTCCATGTAGAGTGGAACCAGTTGTGGAACAGCTGTATCCAACTATGTCTATCCCTTATGTTTTACATTGTAGAAGGGGGAGGGTCTTTTTCTGGAGATCACCCAAGTAAAATACTGAAAGAATTGTACAGTAGAGTAGTAGCAAAAACTAGTCTTGTTTATGTCCCAATGGGTGAAAAACTGATTAAACTGTCAGCCTAATTTATTATGCAAAATGTTTCAAGAACCCCTATCTGTCACACAGTCTGTTTGGGAAACGTGTCATCTGCTTCCCTCTCTTGTCACAGCGCAGCATCAGGAACATTCAAAGCTTTCCTCAGCTGGCGCTACCTAGCACTGTGTGAGCTGTGACACCAAGATGTTAGCATTTGCCAGTATTATTCATCCTCCAGACAGTTTGGAGCTGTAGAAGAAGGACTGCCTGTGCATGGAGGCAGGAGTGTGTAGTTCAGGACCTGTTCAGGAATCTTTGAAGTAACACTACTGCATTTATTACAGTTTAAAGAATGATTTGACAAAGTGATTATAAGAAAGGTAAGATAAAGCAGGAAAAAGATAACAACAAGACGATTGATCAATAATCAACAAAAATACTAATAAAAATATTCTAATAATAGTGCTCTCAATAAAAATACTTCTACTAGAACAACATACTAAAAATTAAATTAGAGGTCACTATTGCAACTTATCCCACATTTAGAAATTAAAAAAGGAAAAAAGTAGAAGTTGAAATTAGAATTGAAATTATTATTGCAGTATTTGATCTGTTTAATTTAGATGTAACTGCTACCTGATTCACTTTCAGTGAGAAGATGTGGAGGATGTTTCTGATCTCAGATTTCATGTACCCAATCAGGCAGATACCCATCCAGGCATATACCCAGACATGAACCCCCTGAGGTAGGTACCCATTTAGTTATGTACCCACCCAGTCAGGTACCCAACCAGGCAGGAAGTGCTCCGGGCAGGTACCCACCCAAGCATGTAACCATACAGATAGGTACTGTTCCAGGCAGGTACTGATACAGACAGGTACCCATCTAATTATTTACCCACCCAGGCAGGTACTAGAGCCTTTACGATACACTCGAATATTCGGTGTACTGAATATTGCCGGTAGTCAAATACATATTTATTATTTGCACGGTAAATATGGGAATAGTCATAAAATCAGAACTCATTCTTGTCTGTTTAGCCAACAATCGTTGTAAGTGGTACGTTTCAAGCCGATAAGTCCTGATATACATAAAAGCACTCAAGTCAAACAAAATACAAAAAGAACATGAATTTTTTTTTTGATAACCGATGTGTAAAAGTTGCAACTTTGTTTGCTGTGTAGATCTAAATAAATTTGTACAGTATCCTCAATTGAGTATTGTCGAGAGTATTAAAATGATGTGAGAGAGATATAGGGCTCTCGAAGGAACAAACAGGCACGCTTAGGTTCACTGGAAAGCATTGTGTTTCTAAGAGATTTTATAATTTGCTATTTCCTATTATAACAATTTTTGTCATGTCAGGTTGCCATAAGTTACATTTTTTTAATGTTTGTTTAGTTTGTGAGGTTATTATTGTTGAACACAAGTTATATTCATATTCATGAATAAATATTCATATTCGCTTCCAAGTATCGTGATGTGTATTTGTATTCGCTACCTTCTGTATTCGTTACAGTTCAAGCAGGTACCCATCCAAACATGTACCCATCCAGGCATGAACCCATCCAGGCAGAAACCCTTGGCCCATCCAGGCATGTTCACAACTCATCAGGAATCCAGCCAGACAGGTACCCATCGTGGCATGTATTCAACCAGGCAGATACCTATCAAGGCATGTACTCATCCATGCAGGTCCTAATTCAGGAATATGATCATCCAGGCAGGTCCTAATTCAGGAATATGATCATCCAGGCAGATACCCATCCAAGCATGTACACATCTAGACATGTACCCAACCAGGCAGGTACCCATCCATGCAGGTACATTTTCATGTAAAGCAGGCAGGAACCCATGGGAGCAGGTACCCATCCAGGGAGCTACCCTCCCAGACGGGTATCCATCTAGTTATCTGCCATCCAAGCAGGATCCCATTCAAGTAGTGACCTCTTCAGGCATGTTCCAAACTATGCAGGAACCCAGCTAGACAGGTACTCATCCCGGCATATATCCAACCAGGCAGGACCACATATAGGCAGGTACCCATCCAGACAAATACTCATCCAGGCAGATACCAACTTAGGAATGTGCCCAACCAGGCTGGTGCCAATCCAGACAGGTACCCAATGAGGCAAATTCCCATCCAGGCGGGTACCCAATGAGGCAGGTACCCATCCAGGCAGGTACCGTCCATACAGGTAGCTACCTATTCAGATACTGTAGGTACCGATCCAGGCAGGTACCCAATTGGGCATGTGCTCATCCAGGCATGTTCACAACTCAGCAGGAACCCAGCCAGACAGGTACCTATGCTGGCATGTATCCAACCAGGCAAGACCCCATCTAGGCAGGTACCCATTCAGCTAAGTAACAATTCAAGAATGTGCCCCTCCAGGCTGGTGCCCATCCAGGCAGGTATCCAACAAAGCAGGTATCCATCCAGGCAGGTACCCAATGAGGTAAGTACTCATCCAAGCAGGTACCCAATGAGGCACATACCTATCCAGATAGGTACCCATGCAGGCAGGTACACAATGAGGCAGGTACCCATCCAGGCAGGTATCCAATGAGGCAGGTTCCCATTCAGGCAGGTATTCAATGACGCAGGTAATCATCCAGACAGGCACCTATCCAGGTTTCTACCCATCCAGGCAGGTACCCATCTAAACATGTATCCATCCAGACAGATACCCAACCAGGTGGGAAACCATACAGGCAGAAACCCATCTAGCCATGTACCCAACTCAGCACATACTCATCCAAGCAAGTACCAATTCAAGGATGCGGCAATCCAGGGCTGGTGCCCATCCAAGCAGGTACCCATCCAGGCAGTTACCAATCAAACAAGTATCCATCCCAGCAAGAACCCGGCACTGGCGACATCTGAAAGTGGCCCAGAGCTCCAGGAGCTGCAGGCACCTGCAGGTGAAGGCCTCACACTCTGACCCGGCTCCTCTTCCATGTTTCTTCTCCTCCACGGCCCCTCTTACTGCTAAAACAACAGACTTCAGTGATCGGCCCATTCCCACCAGGCATATTCCTTTGCTCCCAGTTTTAGAGTTTTTCCATGGCGTTCTCATCGGAAAGAATAGCTTCAGACAATCCATCAAAAGAATGCTGAACAAATATAATTTTGCTACTGGGAAAACGAGATGGAGTGACTGTTTCAGCATAGCTTGTCTTCTTAAATTATTTATTTGCATATCCATTCAATGTTATAGTCAGTCACAAAGTAATAGTCTGCACTCATATACATAATTTAGATTTCATTTGCAACACACTTGTGTTTCTTTTATGTTGGAATTTAGGATTTAAGGTTATATTCCACAATAAAACGATTTAAAGGAAAAAAGAAAAAATGGTCACTTTTATATTTAGCTGACTAGACTTTTTGGGAAGGCATGACAACCTCAGTGAGGCCATGTCTCCCCCTAGAGCTGCATTTAGAGCACTGGTTGTAAATCTGAGAATCAAAGAAACTTTTATTTTTTCTTAATCTAGCCTGTCTGACAATTGCTGTAGCTTTGAGGTTAAATGCACTGTTGTTATTACTACAATTACTTGTTATTACTACTATTATTTGTTACTGTGATTTGCACTGTTGTTATTACTACTGTTACTTTCTACTATCATTTCAACCACCTTCAAAAATGATTTTCTCTATCTTGATTATTCTAATTATTAACCACTTGAAAACTTACAAACAGTATATAGTGTAATAGATGAAGAGAGTTGTAACTTCCATTCCCACAGCTGCAATGTAATTTCCCTGAGAAAAATAAATAAAAACAACAAATAAAGTGTATGCATATGTTTCTGGGGATCTTCTATGAAGCAAACACCACTTTTTGGGGGGTTATGTATATGTTACACTGTGGGGAAAATTTCTACACAATGTGATACAAATCTGGTATTTTAAGAGGAAACTCAATTTCATAAAAATCTGTGACTACAATAAAAAAACTATCAATGCCACAAGTTTTGTATTTAGTTTGGTGACTTATGGGTAAGGTTGTCATTGTTGGGATAGAAATGAATGGATGATCCCACAAAGATATGAATATGTGTGTATATAAATCCCAGGTGGCTTCATGGGAAATAGTGTATATTTGGGGTTTGAGTCCAATCCTGACTTTGTCGTGTGGTTTTTGGCGTTTGCATGCTTTCCTTGTGTCAAACGTTTCCTTCTGTAGTGCAAGTAGGCTACGTGATGTCTCTAAATAGCCATATGATTGTTTGTCTCCAACGAACCTGCTCTGGATAAACATCGGGAGGACGGATGACTGAAGTATGCCATTAGCTGGGGGATGCACCTCACCTATTGCAGCCCTTTGAAGGATTGTCCGCACTGACCCAAGATGACCAGTCTCCAACATGAGCCAAACCTGCTTCTTTTCACTCTGAATCTGTAGGGAAAATGGGCTGAATTTTCAAAGAGGAGAACTGCACACATCAGTTTATGTTAAAGACGTGATTATTTATGTTATATGCATAATACATCTTATTCTGAGAATAGAAAATGCATTTTTAGAAGGTGATGCAGTCTACTTCCATGGAATGCATGAAATTTGAAAAGCAGACACAAAATCTCCACACGGCTCCCTTCTATTAAGAAAGAAGAAGGAGAAAGAACAGCAATTGTAGGATGTGGTGATGCAGCCCCAACTTCAAACAGCTCAACTCTCAGTGGAGTCATTATGTTTTATGCATTTAGGCAAGGTCCTGGATTTTCCTTGCCTCAGAACAGGACCTACACATCTTAATCAAGTTTACAACAGAACATTTCAAACCTATCAGATAAATCTGTAATAAATTTTGGTTAGTGATTTTTTATTTTTTACCTCTAATCAGATTAGATATATGCCATGGAAGCCATGACTGAAAGCATTTTCATTGGTAAATTTTAGGCCAGATTCTCGAAGTGAGTTTATGTAATTTGTTCCTGCCATTCATGTACAGCTTTTGCGACTGTTTCATCTGTTTTGCATCTTCCTCAAATTTCACTCACACACATAGATACACATATGTATACACACAAATACATATTCTAGGAGGAAAACCTTAATCAGTTTAAACAAGTACAGAGTCCATGCTTGAGACACATGATACAGGTTTGAAAAATTCAGAACGGGATGGAAGATACCATTTGCTAAAGCAATAATTTTGAATGTAAGATCACTCAGGCTGCAACCAAAGGGAACCACAGTTGCATTTTGGCAATTAAAACTGAAGCAAAAATAAGTCCCGGTAGATCATTTCAAAAGAGAACAAAGAAAGAACTAATTTGCAGTGGATAAACCAGAAATTATGGATATCTCCTCAAAAATCTAAGTGGAATGCGGAACATTTATTTCATAAAATCCACCGTATATCTGACTAACTGTCCTAATATGATATTTTTTGGGATTTTCCATGTCATATTACAGTGAAAACTCTTGTGCCTTCAATGTTGTCTGGGATTGCACTTTTGCCCCATATTTGTACATTTAACAGTGGCAGAAAGTTTTAAATAATTACCTTTTTTGTAATCTTAGTAATGGGCTATTAATGGAAGTATATTTTTGAACCTGCAATTTAAAAATCACATAATATATAGGCAAACTGCACTGAATGTCCAGTACCCAGAATGACCTTCTGAATCCTCATCAGTCTGGTTTTAAACCTTGAGACTTAGACCACTGTCTTGACTGTTGTGGATATCCTATGACAGGGGTGTCAAACTGTAGTCCTGGGGAGCCGGAGCCCTGTGTAGCTTAGCTCTGTTCCTGTTCCACCATAAATGATTCCGCTGAAGAGTGACATGGTAATTAACATCATTCTGCTGGACCTGTCTGCGATCTTCAACATCGCTGACCACCAGATCCTCTCCAGCCTTTACAGATCCATCTGATTCTTACAAGTCTTGTCTTGAGGTGCAGAGGTCATGGAAAAGAATTAGTGTGCAAGGTCCAGTCCTTGGCCCCCTCCTCTTCATCCATATATTAACTCTCTAGGTCCATTCATATAGCTACACTGCCTCTCCATACACTGCTTTGCAGATGATATATCCAGCTCCCCCTAACCTTCCCTCCAGAGGGGACAACAATCTCAGACATCATGTTTTGTTGACACAAAGCCGAGTTGGTGCCTAAGTCAGCATCTTGATAGATGAAGCACTGTATGTATTATCTGTAACATATATACATTACTTTGGATAAACGTGTCTGTAAAATAAAATAATGTAATTAAATTTCTGTTTTTTTATTATGCCGGTATTTTTTGTTGTTTATATGGTAATAATGTTGTCATGTATATGGTGACAATAGTATCACTAATAAGCATTGAAAACTGGGCTACAAACACAAGATTGTCTTTTCCAGACACACAAATTGTATAAATGTTTTTCTTTTTTTTGGGCTACAGAATAAAGCATATTTTAAAATCAAAGACAGCAAGGGATACCGAATTTTTTTTTTTAATTTATACATTTTCCAAGTGTGGCTGTAAAAGCAGGAACGACAGCATGCCAACTTGTTTCTTCGTAAAGGCAGAAATGTGAACATATTGCTGTTTAAGGGGTGTAATATGAAATGACAGGAAAGCCACATGAACGGGTTGCTGCTTTGCCGTCTTTGGGGCTACAGTGTCTGTCACTGATTTGTTTACAGCTCTGTCTTTTTGTTCGCTGCTATAACACAATGTTATGTTCAGTTTTCCGTATGTGTATGTAAGTATACGTATTTAAAATATGCATATTGACACTTGTCTGACAATAGACACAACTCACAAATAGGCAAACAAAGACAATTTTTAAACGGTTCCTTTTTTCTTAGTTTTGTTTTTGCATTGAGTCTCTTCTTACTTCAAAGACTGATCTACGCAGACACAGATGGGAATGGATGTCAAAGAACAATGGAAGAACGGAGACTCAGTGGGCTGGTGTGAAGATGAAGGGATCTAGGAGGAAGATCTCAGCGCAGGAGAAAGTGGCCTGATGCTCCTCTCAACATGTGAAACCAATCCTCATGCTGACACCCATGAGTAATGGCACAGAGGAAAAAAAACTTTAGGTTCTTTATTTTGCAACATTTACAAAAGATTAATGATCCAATTAAGGCCCCTGAATCCCTACTAACGGGGCAGTTGTCTGAACATCCACATCTGCTGGTGTTTACAATGTTTAAGGCAGGAAAAAAGGAAAAGTGTGGAAAAGGGTTGGATTAATATAAGATTACAGTTATAAATATGGCATAGCAATTTTAAGCACCGCCTTAATCAGTATTGGTTTGTTTTTCAGCTGAGTCCATAAAAGAAGCATTTGTCTGTGCCACTTCTTTCTTTGGCTGCCAATTACAGTATACACAAATTCTTTTCCAAGGGATCGTTTACAAACTCCCTTGTTTATCCTTAGAATTAGGGACTGTCATAAAGTATTCACCACACCACAAACCATGATGATCTGTTAGATTATGGTAAATAGACCAATATTTACTTTGGCAAATGTAGGTCACATGACAAATCAATATTCCTTGTGATGGTCCAGCAGTATTACAGCAATTCTAATTTTAAAGTAAAATGTTCTTTTATTTTGTTTATTTAGGGTAAACAATACGAAGATCTCACAAAAGAGGAATTTCTGGAAAAACAAATAAAAATGCACCAGTGTAACAAACAGGAATATGGAAAATGGATAAGGTTTTACTAACTGTAAAATGCTGAAACACTATAAAATATGATAAATGCATATTGCAATTCACAAGGATCTACAGTAAACCGCACTGAGGATTGATGCTAATCTATGATTGCAGTGTCTTCATAGTGAGGTGGCCCACAGAACAGATGATGTAATTTCAGTGACATCACAGGTCACCGTAGGATCATGGAAAGTGAAAGCACACATATGTACTGATTCTAAGGTTATCTCTATTATCACGAGAAGGTGCTTGATAGTCTTCTCCCCAGCAGATAGTCCACCTACATGGTACTACCAGAAAAAGTGGAGATGTTTGAAAGATGCGGTAAGCTCCAGAACCTTTTACGGCACCATGGAAAATACATGAAAATATGTCAAAAGGAACCATTACAGAAGGCAGGGGCTTTATTATTGAATCATTTTGAACGTTTCAACCCCAAACCGTGGATAAATGCCTGTGTCACCGCCTTTGTTGTTGACTGATGTGGCTCCTTGAATTACTGTTTATTTTCCTATATAATTACAGACACGGAGCGACGGGAGCGAAGGGCAGGGGAGCAACGGTTGGGGGGGAAGCCGAGGCAGGGCTCTGGGGGCTGCCGAATCCATGGCCTCCTGTGTTACATACTCCCCTGTCCCTGCACGTGTGATGGCTGGCAGGACGTCTGAATTCGCACTGCAGTACGAAAGGCAAGGCTTTTCCATCTACTCGATGCGGATCAGAAATTTCTTCCAGGACTGAACCAATGAGGAAGGAGGTGTGATTAGGGAAATTCGATTTGGATGAGACATTCCCAGCACCATTGTTACAGTCCGATTTCAGCAGAAAGGTTTTAGCAACCTAGTGTCCTTATCTTGGGGTCTCTCCAGCACCGAAGAGAAAATGTTTCCATTACAGCTTCCTTTGTTTATCTCATATTGTTGTGTAAAAAAACACTATTCTCTAAAAATTGATACAATTCCCCCCAGAATAGAAAAATGGGCGTGGCTGAGGAGTGACTCACCAAACCATCAACTGTCTATTAGATAGAATAAGACAAAATTAAAAGCTTTGCCGAACAGGCTGAAAGGGTCTGTACACTGGGCCACTGCACGGGGAATATCAGCTCATAACTCTATTTGGCCCTTTATTTGACTCTTAGGTTTTAGCAAACTCAAACGAAAAATGTGGAAAAAGTAAAACAATGAAAAAATAATATATCTGAATAATAGTATTTCTTTTAAGCCTAAAGAACCTGAAAAGATTCATGATTTGTTGCGGAATTCTAGTGTGTGCTAACACATTTTCCTTCACCATTGAGTCTTCTGAGAGTAGCCGCGTTTTGGAATCCCTTAACGTGTGCTCATGATGAATTCCCCTCATTCCCATCCGACATAATCCCTGCTCATAAACCTGAATGCTGGACATGCAAGTAACGGCATTCAGGCAGGAAATATGGCCTGCCTGATGGAGGTCTCACATTATTTAATTGTATCTGGGGCTTTCAGAACAGGCTTTGGCATCACACTGTTAAAGACTTGTTTCTGTACAGAATTTGAGCCAGCCCAGTGTGCATGCATGCGGTCAGGAGGGTGCTGTGTGATGGGATGTGGTCACAGGTCTTCTCTGACCTTTACAATCCACTCCATGGCCCCTGTAGAGGTATCGCCCTACAGGCAGTTTCCTTACCAGCCTTGATATATAATTTTATTGCTCATTAAGGGTCTTGTTAACCCCACAGCCCACTTGTCTACCTGCTGATCCACCTTCTCATGGGTACCTCTTCTGATCTCTTGGTGCCAAACACTTCCTGGTTCAAAGTTCAGGAAAGGTGAGCCATCTTTTCACCTCTGAGCATAACACTCAATTGCTACAAAATCAGTAAATATACAATTGTCTATACATAAGTATGAATATAAATCCATGTTACAAAATTTCTATAATTTTTTTTTAATGATACACTTGCAGGAGTCTTTGCAGGAGTCATAAATGCTAAAACATAGAAAGTCACATGCATAAATTACACACAGTCTTGTATTGTTTTATTTATGGAAATATATTTTAAAAACTAAATTCATGCCACCTCCTCAAAAATCTCTTCCTGAGACATTCTTTTCAGTGGTAAACTTCCCAAACAAGGCAGCAGGCAAAACAAGAATGAGGAGTGCTGTGTCCCTCTTGGGTCATTACCCATATTCTCAGCCCCGCCATGTCATACACTGGGTTCTGCCAGATGACCTCTGACCCCGGACTTGGCGTGTCAGATGAGTTGCCATAACAAACAACTACTGAGACATTTTGGGAAGTAAGAGCTGTTCTCTTGATGGACGTTTAGTGTGTTTATGAATAAAGGTAACTGGACTGTTGTGCTAGAGAGCTGCCGTTTACATGGTAACTATCATAACATTTCACACAGATGTAATTATAGCAAAATCATAATCATGTGACGAAAAAAAGCAAGCTCCTAGCAAGGCTTTAAGTACTATACTTAGGGTTAATCATCCTATAATAACCTTTGTATTATGTATTTCTTCCTGCCTCTTTCATGATCTGGAAGTTGATATCCATCAAGCACTTGTATCCCTTGTAATTTGTTGGGAAACAGAAGCCAATACATTACAGAGAGCTACTGGACTGATTTCTTCCATGCATGGCCAACACAGCCCCGAGCAGCACCATGGGTTTCAAGCAGGCTACTATCCAGGCCGAGGCCTGTCAGGGCTTTGCTGTATATATTGACCACTCCTTAATAGCTATTACTGGATGTTAGCGCTGCTAGTACATGTGACTGCACCTAACTGCACCTAACCCTTGCCCCGTATTTTTCTCCACTTTAAAATCCATATAACTCAGTAGTCTTTGAGGGTACAAATGTGATCCTGCCTCTCTCCCTTAAACTTTGACAAACCAAGACACCTCAGCCTTCACAGAGAGAGAGAGAAAGAGAGAGAAATACATTTTAGTTATGATATTGCAGAATGTAGTTTGTTTGAAGCCCTCGGCTTAGCTTAATATATAGCCAACATTTTTATTAAAGGAGCAGAAGAAATGTATTACAGTTGTCTCCTGGAATCCACAGGGGATTGGTTCCTGTAGTTCCCCCTGCAAGAATCCATGAAGGCTCAAGTCCCTTATATAAAAAGGTATAGTATTTATATATAACCCACACACATTCTACCATAGACTTAAAATCATCTCTAGATTGCTTATCATACTTAATACAATGTATATAATGTGTAAATAGTTGTTATACTGTATTGTTTATGGAACAATGACAAAAGAAATAATCTGTACATTTTCAGAACAGACAAAACCATCATAGTAGATTCAGAAAATATAATTATAAATAGAGAAAATAGAAATTAATTTTCCTTTGGTAACTACACATTATTGCATTCGCATGAACTCAGTGTAAGTACTCAGAGTACGGAAAATTCAAGTACAGTGATACCTCTGTTCTCGAACTCACTAGAACTCGAATTTCTTGAAAGTCGAACAAACCAGTTTAACCTAGAACTCGATCTGAATATCAGAAGTCGAACCGTGAATGCTGACCTAATATAAATTGTATGTGTCAGGAAATGAGTCATATTACAATGCTTTTCTTACTTGAATGCCTTCTTCACAGACTGGACAATTAACCAAATAAAGCAGCGCAACATTAAAGTAACTAACAATAAATAAACCACTAAGTTGCGTGTACTATTAGAGCATTTATGTAATTTATTTAAGCTTAATTTACCAGGTAAGTTAACTGAACACCAGTTCTCGCTGCTTTACGTAATATTCTGGAGAAATATCAGATTACGCATCGGAACTGCCTGGGATACAAATGTCATGCGTGTAACTAAACTATGTGTCGTCAGGGAGCCAGATCCAGTTTGTGCAACGGGGTGAGAGGTCACAATGCATCTAACCGTAATGCATTGCGTCAGGATCAGAATGCGTCGCTTTAAGCCAGCGCTGTAAGCGTGTCGAAGGCATCCAATGACCGCACTGGGGAAACAAACTGAAACGCGGACTTAATACAGAGGACTAATGACAACAACCAGAAACAGCTGATCACATGGGGATCCCACACAAGGTTAATGAGGGGGCGTGGGACACAGAAGGAGCGGACGATTGGGGCAGGACAGGGGTAATGTTGGGATAAGATCTTTGTTATTTTGGAAGCCATTAAGAAAAAAATGCTCTTCTTGTTTTATCCTGTTCATTTTGTGTTTCAATGCTAAAAGAAAGGGGCCGGGAACGAATTAATTGGTTTTCCATTCCATATTTCTTATGGGAAATAATTCGATCAGAACTTTTAATGATTCGATCCGGAGTCCGGGACGGATTAAGTTCAAGAACCAAGGTACCACTGACGTGTGTTTTTTTTTTCCCCAAATGTTTTCGATCCTCAGTTGGTTCAATCTGCAAATGTGGAATCCATGGATACGGAGAACCGACTGTAAAAAAAGACAACAGAGCTAGACTGAGGCAAATAGATGTTTGGGTAGGTGAGCAAACCAGGTGGCTGTAAGGCTGTGCAGGCTGACAAAAAGACACACAGGACAAAATTCAGGGAGAAAGCAATAGGGAGGCCTTTGGGGTACATGGGCGGAGACACAAAAACAGCCGTTTTACTCTCAGACAAGAAAAAACGTGTGGAAAAAAAAGAATGCATCTGATAAAAGGGATACAATGTCAAAAGGGTTGGACATCAGAGTGTAGGTGTGTGTAATCTTATGCCAAAATAAAAAAAAAATTAACCAAATAATTGGCAATAAGGCATAGGTGAAAAAAAGTGAATGTGCACCTAAGCTGTTTTATGAATCCTGAAGTCTTAACATCTGAGCCAACTGAGGAATCTTTCTCACACCTGGCTGTTTCCAAAGGGGTAATTAGACAGCAGTCATAATCTTCTACAAACCCACGGCATTAACTAGTAATTGACATAATCTGTGTGTGATGCAGATGGGCGTTAAAGGCATTTGCTGCAAACCGCTGCAGTATGGTGCGAATCACGCCGATGTACAGCACAAACGTGAAATATGACAGGAAGGGGTATTTCCATGTCAACTAAAATAAATAAATAAATACAGTTACTTAAAAAGTTGGCTTGGAAATAATAGCAAGGAATAGTCCTGCCTCTAGAGGAGAAGGTATCAGAAGGGGACAGATTTTGGGCGCAGCGCAGCCAGGAGACTTAAAAACATTAACTGTAATGTCTACAATGTGCATCTAAAAGTGTATGACGGTGACTATGACCACCATAGGCGTATGCATCTAAGGCGCATGACAGTAGAGTACAGCCTGTACTATAGCAGAGCATACCCATGAAAACCACTGAGCACAAAGGGGTGCTGATGAGGTCAGGCACGTGTGCATGTAGGAAATTCACGCAGGAAAGTGCACTCAAATTCAGGAAAACACACATATTCACCCAGCACCAAATTCCATAACAATTCACTGTCTTTGAGAGCCTAGGCCAGGGGTGGCCAACCTTATCCGCAAAGAGCCGCAGTGTATGCGGGATTTTGCTGCAACTCCCTAATTAGATTACTAATTAGAGGACTGATTGGCTGAAGAGTCCTCACACCTG
>JABFEA020000017.1:22039392-22059421 GCA_019775915.2 Cyphomyrus plagiostoma | reverse complement strand
GATTGGTTGATTAGATAATTGCATTAATGAGAAATTGAACAGGTGTTCCTAATAATCCTTTAGGTGAGTGTATATGCTTGCAGTTATCTCTGCTTCAGGTGTACCCTGCTCAGGCATTACGAAGCTGCATATCTGAATCCATTCTGTGGTCCAGTCCCAGCACCTATAGGCCGCAGTCTCATTCATGCCCATGCAAAATCAAACCAGACGGCTAATTTGCACAGGACCGTTGATCTTAATTGGCAACAGCTTTTGTAATTTTCTATTTCTCACAAGGCCACGTTTATTTATATATTTGCTTATTTACTCACTTAGCTAAGCAACATGCCTTTATAAACTCCCTTGGTTTCCTGGCTGTTATTTTGAACTCAACAGGGATGCCTTAGAAAAGTGTTTTTTATGGCAGAACATGCCCAAAGCACATTGTTAGTGGACAAGATTTAAAATGCCTAGCTAATGAATCCCAGAAGGTGGTTCACGCCGGGGTCAGTCCTCCCCACTGTAACTGTGTCACCTGACGGAGCATGAACCCCCCCCCCCACTCACCTCCAAGTGGCTCCCCCCGTGGCGATGTCTGGGAGAGCAAAGGTGACCTCTTACACTGAGGGGGGCATAGACCCGCCGGGCTGCTGGTGTATGACTGGCAAAGCTTAATCTGTCTGCTAGATGGGGCAGACGCAGAGACACAGAATGTTGGCAGAATCAAGAATCTGAAACTTCTGGCAAATGCAGAACTCGCTGCATGCAAAACATCACGTGTAGCAAACCAGGCATGAATACATAAAACAAAACAAACATGTATGTGGAACAGCAAATTATCACCCCTTTACAGGAAACTCTGGCATGTATTACAAATATTAGTTAACTATTATAGTATATATAATATATATTATATTATAATAGTTGGTCATATTGACCGTGATTATTCTACTAAAAGCAAACACAACTTCGCGGCTAGAATCTTCACATTCTCCTTCCATTTCACCACCACCTTGCTCTAATTCCTCGGTGACTCTGAGCATTTATGTGTGACGCCGGTGATCCCTACGCCTGCCACACGCCGATGGCTCCAGCCGCACTGCTTGTGCTGCCCCTGCAAACAGCTGACATTTCCAAGCAGGCCACGTCCTCATTAGCTGCCTCCACCGTTACCAGAAGCATCTGGAAAGCTTCGCCATTGCAATCAAGCTATTATCCAAGCAAGTCGCTTGTCTCTCGCTGCTTGATAAATGTGCTCAGTTTTCGGAAAGCTCTGTTCCACCTTCTGAATACTGGACTAGGTAATCAGGAAATTGCAATATCAGTAGTTACATTATTATGTACTTAAGTGTGTGGGTGTATCCAAATAGCTTCCTTAGGGTCACCGGTCCACTATTATGCTAAAACTAGACTCAGCCATATGCAACAGGGCAAAGGGAGCCAGGACATGTTATATAAGCCATTATGCAATAAATTTCATAAAACCAAAGGAAAAAAAAACAAATCTGTTTTGTGTAACTGCCTATCTATTCCCATTACACTTCATGTTTCTGTTTTGGGTGTTTTTCCCTTCCCACTAAGTTGGTCTTGTTACACAATTAATTCCTTAGTATAGCTACTTCTTTGCTGCACAAGCAAATGTATTACAATATGCACTGAAAAATCCGTTACGTTAAAAACACAACGCCGCTGTCAGCTTTGTTTGGGCTATGGATGTATGTGCTTTTTACGCATATTTATGGAACTCACCAGCCCCCCCCCCCCCCCAAGGATGGACTTTATGGTAGCATTAAATATCAGCACCGATATGAAAACCGACTACAGCAGCAACCCCACAGGGACAGAGACATTAGGGCACACAGTAAAAGCCACAGCAACACACTTGTAAAACAGTTAGGCAACACCTCAATAAATGGGGAGGGACGTGTCAGTCGGGGCCCCGGATCCAATCATCGAACAAAGGGACCCCTTTTGGGGACTGACTTGCTATCTGCGTGTTGCCTTCTAACCAATGGCAAATATTTTACCCAGCCACCCCCTCCAGGGAAAAGGCGTGAGGTACAAAATCCATGGTCCTATAAAAGAGAAAAGCTCCTCCAATACAACCCCCTCCATCTGAGGACTTTCTTTACCCCCCAAGCTTCTGCTTCCTGCTCCAGGAGATGGTAGCCTCTCTGTGAACCAGATGCTTGGGAGCTGCTGAAATAGAGAGGGTTCTGCAGCAGGCTTGGCTGAGTAGAGGCACTGGGGGGTCAGGACAAGGTATCACTGGGCCCCCAGTATTAAATGGGCGTGGAACAGCAGTCAGGGGTAACCAAAAAACCACAATAACTGCAGCGTGTTCTCAGAACATTACCGTAGCATTAAATTGGCAAAACAGAATTACTGCATGGAAACAAGTATGTGTTTGTTTTGTTTTGTGACATCATCATGTTGGATAGCTTAAGTATTATCTAGGGGAGAAAATGCTGTGCATTTTTTAAGACTCCTTCCTGTGGTTGGCTTTGTATTTATCCAAGCTATTGCACTCGATCAATCCCAGGGCGATATCTATCCTGCAAAGCTTTAAAAAAGTAGCACAGAAAAGCCACCTATGAATGCCTTCTGGTCGTATATAACATATGTCCTCCAGAAATTCTGAAGAGAGACAAAACTCGATATCACTATAGTCTGAGGATTTAAATTCACCTTCAGCGCTACAAAGGAGCCTGTCAAGCAGCCAAAAGACAGAGGATCCCAAAGGCAAGGTGGAGCTGTACTCACAAAGCAGAATCATAAGCCTCATTTATTTATGCCATATTCCTGCATCAGACCATTGATGTTTTGCAGATGGCACCAGGGGGAGAAGAATCTGACCACCGTAAAAGAGGATTAATAATAATCGTAGCTTTTGCTGCTATTGCAGAGAAAGGATGCCAATTTTAAGTTCATTGTGGAAACGCATGTCTAACTCTGAACGGGACATCTGACTTTCAGGACAGGGTTCGTTCAGGCAGATGTGCACAGGCCTCGTCCTCTGCTCTGCCAAGGAGACTTTTTTCTCTGGCCCACTACCAAGTGCTAAGAGCTGGTGGACGATCCGTACTTCCCAGAACCATCGAGACTGCAGAGAGTTCCAGCAGCTCCACTGAGAATGGGTTGTATTTGTGTAAAATACCCCACGTTAGATGCACCATTCTCTGCAGTATTAGCTGACTTATCATTTCTCTTCATATGGAAGTCTTCATGCACTACTTCTGACAGGCAGGTTAGACTTATAAGAATGAACCATGAGGAAACATTAACTGCAAGGTACGTTGGTCAGGCTGCCGTACCCGCAGGATACCCAGGGAAGGCAAGTCTACTCTGTTATCACCTTTGAATAATGGTGTGTTTGCTTTGAACAACGATAGAAACTTTGTTATCTTTTCATTGAAATCTTTCAAGCTGCAGGCCCCCTAACGCCTAGTGCTCCGCTATGTTAATCAGCAGAGGGAGTGGCTGACTGGAGATGGTGTCTTTCCCTGGTGTTCATCCAGGCCTCGCTTATGCTCCCGTCTACACGTCCAGGTAGGGGGGGGGGGGGATGGGGCATGCTTCGCAGCAAACCTAGACACATACTACCTGCAGACAGGAAACACTTAAATTCATAGCTGCAGTTCTGATTTGACCCGTGAAATTAGCTGATCGATACCGTTCCTCAGCCGTGTGTGATATTATCCCCGGTGGGGGACTCTGTCACAAAAGGAGAGGGGAACAATCCGTAATGAGTGCTTTGTCCTCTTGTGTGAACCCAGGCAGAGTGCCGTGACCCCTCACATCCTGCTTTTGATCAGTGATCCCCTCTAGTGTGAGACCATACATGGTGCGGTCTAGTTCACTCAGCGTTCTACTTAGAACTCACCAGCTAATGCTGACTCACATGAAAGGCCAGGCTGACTCAGAATTCTACGCAGACCCACCACACATGTTCCGAGAACATTGGAGGGATGTTAGTCCAGGCTGTTGAGCTCTCCAGCCTCCTTTTGTGCCTTTAACCAACAGATTTCCCGCTTTTACCCCCCCCAGGAAAGTCAGCTGACTGCCAACTCAGACAAAGTCTGCACTGGAGACCAAGAAATGTGCAGGGGTTATGTAGCTGAAGGACACCATAAGGTCTCGCCCTGTAGTGCTGGACGCATGAGACAGCAGAAATTACTGCTGAGTGTGGGGATATGAGGTGGTGCAAGGTGGGGGGGATTGGCAGGTAAACACCAACCTCATTGTGCAACCATTGACTCACACCTGGGGAGCATTAAGTTATAGGATGTTTGATGAGCCTGAAAAATCCCTCGTAGGCTAAGAGGTTCTCAGATAATTATACCTCACTAACCTGACCGCTAACAAATGTCTGCTGAGAAGTCATGTGACAAACGGCTCCAATAATTATCAATAAATATCTTTTTTTTTCAACCATTTTATACCACTGAGCTGATCAGCAGCCTTACTGACTGCTTCAGGTTCCAGATGTGATAAGTATATAATTTACTTCTGAATCACTGGAGACTAATGAAAGTACTAAGCTGAGGAGACGTTTAACCAGTAAAATGCTAAACTTCACCCATATTACATAGACAGTGGACCATGCCTGAACCCAGTTTGGGTCCACAGATTCTGTAGCAGCGGAACAAGGAGACAATTATTTAGGGGGGACAGTAACCTGTTCAGTTCCTGGGAAAGATTGATAAGAATCTTCCATCATCTAAAGCGATGCTAAATTTGTGTTTCAAAAAGGTTGATTATTCGGTTCTTAAGGAGCAAAATTCTTCGAATAGATTTTTGGGTACTAATTTTAATAATCATGCATTTTTTATATTTGTTTTCACTTCACAATGTTAAACAATGGCTTGTTAATCACCAGCATCATTCATCTCTGCAGTACTTGGTCAATAGCCAAATACAGTTTGATTAGAGAGTGATTAAAAACATGAAGCCTTTTTAAACATAGATCTGACCTGGAAACTGTCTGTGGTTTTTTTAGGAGTAGAAAAGTAAACACTGTAGGTTTGAAGCCTGATTTGGTTCCTTTCATTGTGCTATATAATGACCTTTTCAGCAGTGGAATAATTATTCAGATCTTTTTTTTCCTACAGATGTCTTGAAGTCCCCAAATGTTTGTATTAGAATTTGGCCAGCTTCTCATATCGACCATGTCTGCCTAGGTCACCCACTAGGTGTGGATGACTCAAGGCTGGCTTACCAGTGCTTGATGAAACCTTGTTTTTTAGAGATGGTGAACACATCAGGCCGACTCCAAGAGACAGACACATCCAGAAAGAGCTCACGGTCTGTATCTGTTCTCCTGAGGTCCAAGACAAGTCTCTGATCTGTATCATCAAATACAAGAAAAAAATCTAAATATATATTTTTTTATGATTTTTCTTATTACATTTTACAAATAGTTTAATTTTCATCTGTAGTGTATAATTATTGTGTGTAATATATTTTATGTGTTGCCTACTGAGCTATATCATTATATTGTGTCTTATGTTTGATCTGTGTCAACTGTGCCAAATAAAACATGCAGAGTAAGATTTTCATTATACAGTGTACCTTTCTGTTTGACTGTGCAACTTCTTAATCTTAGTGGCAAACCATCATGTTAACTGGTAACACTTAAATTGAGGGGGTACAAATAATATAGTACACTTATAGTGTATTAATTAATTAACTAACCAGCAACTAAGTGTTAGTTACATATTGATCTCATGTTCGTTCATCATTAATCAATCATGATGGTTCATGTATTTCACTGTATTTGTTCAAGATTTGTTCTCAAGTGGTTACTTAGTTGCTAATTTACTTGTTTCTCCTCAAGTTAAGTGTTCTTTATTAATTCAAAATGTAGACCATAAGAAAGGTAGCAGGAGCACCAAATATGGTGAAACTGGAGCAACAATGAACTAGTTAATAGCACATATGCTACTCACAAGAATATAAAAAATAAAAATGATTCCAGTAAATAAGCATACAGTAATGACACTAGATACAATGGAAAACAGTATTAATTTTAATATTTCTTTTTAATTGCTATTAAAAGTTACAGGAAAGCCCAACTTTGTGTGTCTGCATTTCCCCTTCCAAATCAGGTTTGGCCAGGCTGTTTTTCAAAAAGGATATTTTTTTCCCATTTAGATGTATCCCAAAATTAGTGGCTAATAACCTTTGAAAAAGAACTTCATTATTTAGGATTACCACAATGACCTTAAAGTCACTTTGTAATGAATACTCAGGTCTTCCTCCATGTGTAGCCTTCCAGTAATTCATTTGGCTGATGCGTGGTCAAGCATTTTTGGTTGCCTGACTTGTTTTCTGAAATAAAAAAGTAGTAATGGACTGACTCTGCTTCATGTCTGGTGGCCATATGGGGCAGCTCAAGCTTGCATTGTCAGCCTTATAAAAGGCCAGTGTGTACACAACACTCAGATCACACTTAAAAGCCAAAGAGGGGCTAAAACATCCATTAGCTTCTGAGAGCGAAGCATTCTAAGCTCATTATATCACGATGTTTGAGATAACAGGATGTGCTCACTTTGATTTTTTAATGTTATTTTGCAAATGGAGATGGATTGTGGAATAAAGTTCAAATTGGATACCATCCCATTTGAATTTAGTTAATAATTTAGTTTTGTTTCTTTCAAAATTTTCACTCATTTTCCATATTTTGTTATAATGTTGATTATTGCAGGTATATCCAAAGAGGATGTCTTCAGTTCTTAGTAAACTGTCTCGATTCTGTGCCAGGTACAGTACTGATCCATGTAATAAAATTCTTCGGGAAACCAAAAATATGTAAGCTACCATAACTGAATGGTAATTTACTGTGCCTGTATTTTATGACCCTGTGAAAAAGGACAATTTCAACGTTAAATATGGACTGAAGTCCTGCGACAGCTTGGAACTGCACAGAAGTATTTTTTTTCCATGCGCTTCTTTGGCGGATTGGCGTGGGTCCACCTTCCCTTCCCCGGATCATATCGGGACGGACGGTGTGTGCGGCAATGTTGGCGCGGTGGCTGCAAGACGCCAGAGGCAGCCCTTCTATCAATGTTGCAACATAAAAGTTTACGAAGCAGCGTTTCCTCCCCTCGTGCCGTCGCCCTGTATTCCCCACATGGAATCCCCCCCCTAGGGCCTGGCAGAGCTTTGGATCAAACTATCTTCCATATTTATATAGCAGTACCGGGGTCTATGCAGACCCCGCCCCCTCCGTCCCCGCACGTGCACCCCTGCTCTCCACTGTAATGGTGAGCTCGCCGTTTACCATGGTGCACGCTCGGAGCTCCACTGTAAATCAGGCCCCTAAAATCCTGACAGGCTTTATGTGGCAGAGAGGATGCGTAACTGAAAGAGGAACGCTTTCTGCTTTTTGGCTGCCAATATCAATCATATATCTCTGCAGGAGGACATAAAACACCCAGTGCAGGGCCAGGAGAGTGGAGCAGGAAGCCCGAGGCAGTGTCCTCTCAGCTGTGGGGCCCAGTCTTCATCCTCCTGGACGTTTTTTGGTCCTGTCATCCGTATCGTATTACCCTCATCATTATTTCAGCTTTTGTCTTGTAGCTCTGTTGTTCTTCTGTAAAGTTTTCAGTTCTTTTCTGCTAGTTCTTCTTGCAGTATTTTGTGTGGCTGCCTATTAAAGGAGTCATGATATATTCCAGCCTGGAATAGAGAGCTGGAACGTGTTATGTAGGGAAAGCAACCGATGTTTCTGACAAAAATGTTTCCTGGTGATTTTAAAAGGGGAAAAAGGAATTTCCGCATGTTTACTTTCTGGTCACAAACTCTGGGGAATCCTGGTCAAACTTTGCCAACGTGCTGATTTGTTATGAGCAAATAACAATAAGTCATACACTATAATACTCCACTGATTGTTACCATTACAGTAATTATAAACTATATCTAGTTCTGGTGGTACAAGTGGCAGAGAAGTTAGTCATGGATGAATGTGACATGCTTGTAAAAGTAAAAAAAAAAGACTTTAATTCCTGACTGAGGGGTTTCACGTCCAGCATGCAAATAAAACATCTAACAGCAGTGAACTTAGGACCTCGTGTTGGAAAGTTGCTGCTTCGGGGTCATTTTGGTGCCATATGACTTTCATAACTATGTCACCCCTGGCACAGGCTGAAAGCTATATAAAAAAAAAAAAACAGACTTGCGATACCAAGATGAGAAAAAATAAAAGAGATGTGCCAGCGACTGCATCCGTGCCTCAGAATTTATGCAAATCTTTGGGCAGGCCTCCCTCACAGGGCTTTCCTGGTCCTACGAGTGCTCGGTTCTGGTTCTGGAGGGAGCCAGAAGGCCGCCCCAAGCCAAGCAGCCCCATTGGTGGAACAGGGTCCAGGCGGGGCCTGGGGGGGGTCACCGCCACCCTTTGAAGCGTTTCCCTTTAGCGTCACTGCAATATGGAAAAAGCATTGCTGTGGCGGGGGGGTGGGGGGCTGCAGCGGCCACAAAGAAAAGCTCGAAAAATGCAATAAAAAAGGGAAATGCAGGGGAGGACTCCGCGCCTACGTGGGAAAATGTCCTTTTTTTGATTGGAAACAGCTCCTTACGAGCCACTGTAATGGGTTTACAAGAGTCACATAAACCCAGAAAAGCAAGGGGGAAAATGCGAGAAAAAAGTGTTAGAATAATGACATGCTTTCGGCACTTCTTGCTCAGTAGGGGGGTAAGTGGCCCGATCTACTGTGAGTGAAGGTTGGGTGGGGGGGTCCTGCTAGGCATGAAAATAATTGCTGGTCCTAATTAGAGACTTGAGTGGAAAATGAGCGCTGTACATGGAAATGGGACTAAGGAGCTAAAGCCCTCCCTCAGGCCTGTATTTCTATTGGAGCGATTAATTCATCCCTCTTTACAGCAGCATTTAATGTGACATCAAAGGCTAGGACACGTTCCCTCTCTAGTCAAGCTGGCCCTGTAGCACCATGACTCACTGTAAGTCCGTTTTCTATTCTCTTACACAGGAAATTATGATTTTATAATATGCTATCAATATTAATAGTAACATTACTACTACTACTACCACTACTACTACTACTACTAATAATAATAATAATAATAATAATAATAATAATAAGAAGAAGAAGAAGAAGAAGAAGAAGAAGAAGAAGAAGAATATCCATCATTATGAAACATTTTGCAGCTGAATGTGCCACCCCACATATACACATATACGTATCGGATGTTTAAAAAACACTAGCAAATGGAACTCCTTCAAACACAAAACCCATTCATTTTCAGTAATTGTTTAAAATCTTCCCACTCAGACTGTTTTGAGCAGTATGCAGTATTTTCCATTGCTGTGTTTTCAGCCTTACAGGTAGGTCTCCAGTCTACATAATGGTCTGTCCGAAATATTTGCTGAATTGGAACAAACCCGCACTGATTGGCAGTACCGGTGCCAATGTGGCACCTTAGGCAAGCGTTCCCACTGGCGCCCCCTTTCTGAGGCAAAGTGAAACTGGCTGGAAAGTCGGCGCCCCCTCAGATGTTGCCGCCTTAGACAGCCGCTTATGTCACCCATAGGATGGACCGGACCTGGACCGATGCCCAATTTTAAAGAAAGAAACCCACTCAGAACAAAGCAGAGTGAACAAGACTTAAAGTGAAAGAACACTGACTATATATTTTGACTATATACAAATATAAAGTATAAATTTGTTCAGTATTTCTATCTGTCCATCCATTCATATTCTATACTGCTTACCCAGCAGAGGGTCGTGTTGGACCTGGAGCCAATCCCAGGAGGAGCAGGTCACCAGGCTGGGGAACACCCCGGAAAGCACGCCAGTTCATTGCTGGATGCTAGAGCAGCCTTTGGTTTTGTACAGTAATCTGACTGTATCAGTTCTACTCTTTCCAAACAGGCTGAAAAATGAAGCAGTTGAAGAGCCAAAGTGTAGGTGTGTGGCTGTGTCTCCCGCACCCTCTGCCTCTTCACAGAATGTAGGAAAATATTACTTTTTAACGTACCAGTAGGCTGTGGAATAAACCAGAAACAGAAAAGCATAAATGGGGGCTTGGGTAGGGGGAGGTGCGCAACCAAAACAATAGTAAAAGACATCCAATTCTATAGCATCGGACTGACAGATTTTGGGCTCTGGCATCAAGAGGTACGGACGTAAAAACGTCAAGTTGGTTCATTTTTTTCCAGGGTTTTATTCCTGCAGAAGGACTAAATGAAGGGATTGAGCTTTACATAATTGTCTGTGAGGCGAGCCTTTGGCAAATCAGCACAGCGCGGACTGGAGCTTTTATTATAAAGCTGCATTTGAACCACATGAATGGGCCTCGCCCCTTGCGGCAAGCTAGGCCCACACAATGGCATCATTGTCTTTTACAGCTAAAAATAACGCTCAGGTATTCGCCTTACATGTGGCTTTGATTGGGCCTGCACAAAGGCTACATTGTGAGCTGGGACCCAGCCCTTCGCCTGTCACCACGGTGGCAGAGGCTGCCTGCCGGCTCCTCTCCTCTGGATGCACGCAAACCGCGAGGACCCAGAAGGGCAGGAAAACGCAGCAGAAACGTTACGCGGATGTTCACTGGGTCCGGTGAGGGGTGGGGGAGGATCCGGACACATGAAGGTGGTTGAAGATGTGGCCCAGGAGCTGCCAATCATCACGTCAGCCAGTCAGCTGGAGGCATCCCTATGGAGATTTGGCTTCTGATCTCTGCTTCTGACTACGCAGACGCTGCTGGCAAGTCCAGACTCATAAAAGTTACTCGGAGCCACTGACAGCCTCCTGACTGGCTAGGCCTAAGGCTGGCTGTCCATTTAATCCATAATGCCATGACTGTAAAAAAAAATACAATCTCTGAAACATATTAGCATTAACCTCCCCTTAAATCAATTTACGCCATCTGACACACACATTCGCATTTGTCATTAACCATAAGCATGTAAAGGAAATTGCTACACACATTCTGATTTCATTTCATTTCAACATTTATTAAAGTGACTCTCTTTAAGTCGCATTCATATTCATTCATTCTTCGGTAAGAGATAGAGTATAGTGGTGCCTCAGTCCTCGAACTCACTAGAACTCAAATTTCTTAAAAGTCGAACCAACCTGTTCGAAATAAAATGACGAACTTGATCTAAATCTCAGAAGTCGAACCATGAACGTGACCTAAGATAACGCGGGGAAATGAGTCACATGGTATGTCTCTCAGCTGAAACAAAGGGTAACGCTTCAGTCTCAGCCTTGCATCCTCAGCCTTGCATTCGCTGTGACAGCACCGTGCGTGTTTACACTAGCTGAATATATATATATATATATATTTAGACAGTAAAAATACATTTAGACAATAATAGACAGTAACAGTAATTATTATTATATAATAAAATATATTTTAAAATGAAAGATTTCTTAATTATTTTAATATAATTAATAATAAACCGTTAATATGTTTAATTACAATAATATTGTCCTGCCAAGCGGGGACGGAACGGAGACAAAGGCGCAGACGTCAGGGTATCGGGGAATACAGGGTTTAATTACAGGTAAGGCAGGCAAAACGCAGACAGACAATACAATGACCAGACTGGGGAAACAAACAGAAATGAGGACTAAATACAACAAGCAGAAGCAGCTGATCACACAGCGATTCCACACGAGATTAATGAGGGGGCGTGGCACACGGAAGGAGCGGACGATTGAGGTAGGACACATTGTTTGGATACATTTATTTTCTTACTTTACAAATTACTGTTTTTATAAATGTGCTTAGATATGTTTAGTACAGTATATGCTCTTCTTGTTTTACCCTGTTCATTTTGTGTTTAAATGCTATAAAAAAAAACATATTTAGGTGAAATTTTTGGGGGCCGGGAACCAATTAATTGGTTTTCCATTATTTCTTATGGGGAGAATTTGATCAGACCTTGAACTTTTTCAAACCCGAGTTCTAAACGAGTTCTGAGGTACCACTGTATATGAATATATACGTTTATATCCTGAAATTCAAGTGGTATATTTTAAAGTCACAAAAATCTCCTTAACATTTCATACTCTTCGTCAAAAAAAATCAAAATAAAGCACTCCATGCCTGTAAGGTGATGGTTTCCTCTCCAGCAGTTTAACCTTAACAGAACCAAAACCACTGCCACACTTTTATGCACTGAAGTCTTCCATATTTAATGTGATTTTTGCTGATAACACAAACCCCTTGGTGACAATTCCATTCTTTTTCCTTTTTCTCTTTCTCTCTGTTTGTTTTGGTTCTTGTTTGAAGAGTCAACTAGAGCTCAAACTATTTTTTGAATTTCCAGCTACTGGGCCTGTTTTCTTTTGTATGCGTATGTTTGTGGTTTTCTTTTTTTGTTGTTGTATCAGTTGTTAAAAGTGTATTTCTTTTAACATTATCTCACTATAAATCTGTTTTTATTAAAGTGTTGTTAGGTAAGATTTGCAAGATTTTGCAGATTTTTTTTTTTTAAAAAAAGCCAGTTTTGTTAGCAGGACTGGATTTAATATGGTCAGGAAAGGATGAAAAGATGGAAGTTAGAAAAATGGAAAATTTGGGGTTTTGTTTTTGTTCTTAAATACATCTATGGAAAAATCAATTAATTTTTCAAACCAAAAGAGTTCAAAAGCTCACCAACAAAAATACATTGTCCACTAAATTACAACATAGCCAGATCAACGGGCTCCGTAAATGTGGAATTTATTAATCATAGGGATTGAAAGGACATTTCAAATTTGAAGGTTGGCTGCTCAGAATATTTACAGCTGAAATTACACAGAAGCTGATCTCCAAAGCCATAACACATACAGCTTGTCGGGGGTCCATCCAAAATCAGTGTGTGGGGAGTCTGCTACTGCCTGAGAGGAACAGGAGAGTAGGATGGATTGTGGGGGTGATGGCAAGGTGGGAGGTCGGCAGAGGGGGTGCTGTCTGTCAAGTGATGAGGTCAGAATTTTCTTCAAGATTGTGGAAACTGCAGAAATCCAGTGGGGCCAGTTTGTATTAATGAGGAACAACAGGCCTACCAAAGTAAACAGCACTCTCACAGGCCAGAGAGGTTTCCCTGACCTTCCAGGTGACCTTGAAACGAGTTTTTCTAAATGCTCTAAATGCTACTAAATATAAAAACATACCAGGGTTTTCTGACTGCTGTACCTGTATAGCACACCATGCTAATTTAAAGCATTCCAAGGTGAAGCACTGACCAGTTTCATTAGAAGGAGATGAGAAACGCATGTTTTGAACTATCCAAAAGAGTTGTGATGTTGGACCTTCATTTCATCTGCCTGGTAGATTAGGGCAGCAAAGCTCAGCGGGGTGCAAATGGAAGCTGTGAGCTGAGGCATAGAAAGATAAGCATAAACCCGAGGGCTGTGTAGCTGCACTGAGATTGTCTCCTAATGTCCCGTGTGGTCAGTGCATCCAGCACCAAACTGAACATTTCCTGGGTTCTGCTCAGGAAATATATGTCCTTTTTTTTGTTTCAAATGCAAACACAGAAACTTCAGCTTCAGGTGTGGATGATTCTACAGTCACGTTCCCTAGATATGCTTTAGGAGGACCAGAACCGAACACAGACTGCAGATTTCCCTCCTCAAACACATTTAATTAGTGGATGTGCCTGAGCAGGGAAATCTGCAAACTGTGTTGTAAACTTAACCCCCAGGACCGGAATCGGGGAACTGTGTTCCAGAGGTTGGAGCAGCAGACCTACATCTTCTCTGTTCTCTGCACCTTACCATTCCCTGAGTTTTTTGTGAACCGCCTAAAGCCATGTGGGGCTGATGAATTGGTGATAGCCCTTACGTTGAACCTATGAGTGGCATGCAATAGACCCGGGTCCTTCCCAGTGCCCAGTGCTGTAGATCAGCAGAATCTTGACAGCATAACCAGCTCCATTAAGCAGAACAGAAAAATGCATAGTGGCGTTTGGTCCAACATTTATGTCTAAATCTGTTTTGATCATTCAGCTAATCAGGACCAAATCCTATGTAAAACAAGAAATATCTGCTTTGTCTTTAATAGCCATGGTAATCTTTATATGTCTACCTCATAACACAAGCATTATGACATGGCAATAAAACAGTACCTTGCTGTAACGATGGCCTTAATAAAGGATCGACGGATTCAGGTCCTGGCGGAGGGCCATGCCCACATAGCAACCTAATTAAAAGATTGCTAGTTGCGAACCACAAAACTTTACCACCCAGCAGACCAATGATGTAAGGACAATTTTTGGGGGCTTTAGCACAGACCTGGTACCACTCTTTGGCTTGCCCTGGCGATCTCCCAGCGTGCAAGGGCCACGGTCCTTAAATAATGCTGACATTTATCACCGTCTGAGGGGAGGCAGGCTGAAAAAGGCCACCAGGAACGAGGGAGAAGGAAGGACTAAACCGGGCAAGGCTGCATCGGCTAGGCCTACAAAGGCAGCCATAAAGGATCTCTGAGGAATATGGCAGCAAAACCTTTTACTGCTGTTATTTAGGTTAATTTTCTTTTTCCTTCAGACTGTGCCTAATTTCTGTTCCTCAGTTCAGGAGCTCAGTATTGTTGAATTCCTGGCACAAAAACACTTTTTCCCTCAAGTCATTAAAAATACAGGTAGGTTTGTCGTGGAGGTTTTTGTGCCGGAGACGGGTACCCATATACCCGACTAAGAGTGGAATCCGTACACTGATCAGACCCATTCAACACAGCATACAGTATATATATACATATATATATACACACACAGACAAGCGCACACACACACAATCACACGTGTGTGTGTGTGTATAGAGAGAAAGAGAGAGTGTTACGTGTGTAGGTGCAGTGATCAATAAATCAAGGCCACAGTTTATGAATTCCAGTGCCACATTAAACATTGTGGGTTTAAGAACCTTTAACTTAACTTTTTTGATAAAAATTAATAATACCCATGTTCACAGTACTGTTCTCAAACTCCAATAACCCATTAAATAGACATTTCCCTGACATTACCAACTGCAAATGATTTTTTTTAATGAAAACTATTTATACTTTTGCTTAATATTTCAGTAGCTTGTTTTTATGAACATTTACAAAAATACATCACAAAGACATTCTCAGCTTAATTTACAATCACATTGCACTCCTGCCGCTTATTTGTGTTAAATGATTGTAACCTCAGTAGTTCAAAAACTCATAGTTAGTTTTACTGGAAACGTCACCACAAAGCTCTTGGATGAATCACTGAGTATAGAAATAGATTGCATTAAGATTAATACGCCCAGGTATGAAATGTGCGATAGTCTGACTCATTGTGAGCAGTCAGTTTTGAAAGGTTTCTGGTGTCCCAGTTTTCACTATTTACGTTTCCTTCCAGTTAGAAAAGGAGGTACAGTATGATTCAGAGAGTTCTCTGAACTGTGAAAGAAACTCAGGACGGTTCTAAAGGGAATCATGGCTACCAAGGCAACTTGGTGAGAGGCTTGAGCTGTCAGGCCGTGAGTTGCTCTTTGGTGTCTGTTTACTGGTGACCAGAACAGGAATATTTCTGCAATGGGACATTAAACGGGAGGAAACTTAGAAAAGACAGAGTTTTAGATGAGTATAAGACCCAAGAGAGTTACAAATGATACAAATGCCATCATCGTATGGCACAAGATTAAATATGAGAAATCATATAAAATTCAAATAAAAATGCATCATATCGTAATTATACCATAATATAATTCAGCTTTGGCAAGAGGTTTTTCAAACAATCACTGTGTTTTGTTTACGTCTGTATCTAGGCAGACCAATAGCGCTCCATGGCTATGTGCCCACATGGGGCATTAGATGAAAGACTTAGGAAAGTCTTTGGAATCAATATAAGCTCTAATCATAGATGTTGGCCAAACAGAGAACCTGCTGTGAGTCCACCTCACTGATCTTGGGTACCGTCAAACTTAAAATCTGCACCTGCTAGCGTAACTTTATGGTTACATTATGCACCATAACACAATCTATTTACGTGTATTTTAGAGTGCCAAGAGATTATGAGTCCATTGGAATTACAGTACAAGTCAAAAAGTTGAGCATATTTACAAGCAAAAAAGTTTATTTGTACTACTTCCAGAAAAACTATAAAGGTCATATAACATCAGAACTATAAAACAACATATACGGAATTATGTACTAATCAAAAAAGGATTAAACAAGAAAAAAACTCTGTGGTTTGACAAAATGCGGGTTGTCGGTTCAAATCACGCATTTGCCCCAGTGATGCCACCACTGGACCCTTGTACAAGGCCATTAACCCCAATTAGTCATGGGGCTGGTTGACCCAACTGTCTCCTCTATGCCAGTTTCATGAGGTGGCCTCCTGGGATGCTTTTCCAGCTGTTCCGAAGTAGTTGCCACATGCAGCCCCTTTTCCTTCACTCTTTGATCTTACTCCTCCAAAACCATTTCTCCTGCGTTTGATCAGGTGGCCTGGTCATGTGATGTGGCACTGTCACTCGCCTTTGTAGACAACTTGGCGTGTCCAACCTATTGGCTGGTACATATTTTCTTTTTTCTAAATCAAAAATAGCAGCTGATATTTGTCAAAACTTTTGTTCAATCCTATTATCATTAAAATGAAAAACAAATCTCAATCAATGAACATTTGAAAATGAAGGATTTTATGAAAACAGGGTGTGATTTAAGGTATAAAATGTTAAAGTTAAATGATATTGTTACTGTGTATTCCTTGAAAATGTTTAACTGACCATAATTCACATAACTTGCAAACCTACCCTGAAGTCTGGAAATTATCTATGGTCTGAAACATTAGAAATATGTTCTTTTAAGAAAATAACAGTGAAAAAACGTAGAGTTTATAAGGTCACAAAACTGCATTATGGAAATAATGAAAGGAAACCAGGTTAGTAATGAAATGAGTAAAACAGTGAGAGGAAGACTGAAGCCTTACTTTAATACACCTATGTAAACGAATTTGTTTTATGAAATACATTAATCATGGCCATAAAGATGAACAATATTATTTTTGACATTTCTTCAATGTATTCCTTCTGGTTTTGTTTTTTATAGAGGTGAAATAAAGGATATTGTGTTTTTTTTTCTTTCTTAGATATTGAGCCTCATTAGTGGAATGGATACAAAAATGAAAAAAAGTTCAATAGGACTTCAAATGAACAAGGATGTTAAATCACAAAATGCAAAGGACTGTGGCGGTTTGATTTTATTTTTTCAAATCATGTTTTAAAACATTTATTTTAAGCCATGTTCTTTTTTTTCACGATAAACTGCGAATATAAAATTAAATTTAGTTAAAAGACGATAGAAGGAGGCAAACTAAAGAAAATATTTTTAAGTCTGCAATCTGTATGAATCCAAACTATGTTCCAGCAGCTCACAAAGTTACACTGAAAGATAAGAAGAAAAGCACATTGCCTTGGAAAAGGTCTCATACAAGTTAGAAAACAATTACTAATTAGACATTATTTCTGAAAAGTAAATGTAGTAGCTTCTCTCATCCCTGGCTGCACTAGTGAAAAAGGCACTAGAATTTCAGTGGTGATGAGAGATGTTTCATCTGAGGAATGTATTACAGTGGCTCAGCTTGTGCACAATTATCTTTTGAGTTGGAGTTTTGTTATATTACTTTACCGAGCCCTTAACATTGTCAGCTAGTGAGAGCTGTGACAGTAAACCTTGTGTTATATATATATAAAAAACAATGGCTTTTCTATAAAGAATCATTTAATCAATGCTGGGATCATAATGGAGCCAAAATAGTAAATAGGCTCATGTATATTTTTCAGGACTGTGAAGCAGCAGTTTTCATTATTTCATTGCCCATCATTGCCCATTTCAAAGGCCATGTGTTTTTTTTGCATTTGTGGTTTGTGGTTTGAGTTGGTCTGTGCTCACCATGCCATACTTCTTAAGTTGGGGTCTCAGGAGAACCTGTCAGTTCTCCTTGGGTTTATGGCCAAATTTCCCCACGACTGAAAAAGGAGGCAATAGCTGAAGTAGAAGGATGCTAACAGGGGATATGTGAGGCAAACCTGTTTCATAGCCTTAGATTTAGGGTAGGGTTTAAAAATTCCCCTCTGAAATTCTCATTTTAGACTTCACTGGACTTCAGCATAAAAGAAAGAGGATCTACAGTAATATTTTTCTAAGATCAATAAGTTTCATTTGTGTGTGTTGGAAATGCCAAGAAAAATATGTGAATTTGGATAAAGCTCTTCAGCATTTTGAACAGGAAGTTACCCATGCAGAGCAGAAGCATAGCTGAACAGGATTCAGCAGCAAAGTCTGGGCTAAAGACCTACATGGAAGTGAGACACAGGCATCATGTGAGGCCCATGGTTTCCTTCCAGTAACCATGCTGGCATGTCACAGCTGTGGATGGAGCTGAGTCACAGGTACATCCTTTTGACTTGTGAATCCTATTTAGTTAATGCCATTTTTTCCTATTAAGAAAGTTGAGTAGAATCACTGAGGCCACAAATTTATCCTGTGTTTCATTTGGAATTTGAGGAGAAGGGATATGTTTGAATGAAACATGAAACAGTCACGATTCTTATCGTGATGCGGAGCCTCCACTTCTGTGAAACTTCTGTACCCACGGGTTTAAAAAAAGGGGAGAATCTAATAATAAAATCTTGTAGATGTTGAGTGCTGGATTCTACACGTCTGCTGGATTCTTGGCAGGAGCGAGACAGCGAATGCAGACAGCAACCACAGGAAACACAGCACTGAATACATGAACCAGGAGAAGGCTTTGAAAAAGTGGCTCTCACCTTCTTTTCAAAAGAACATAAAAATCTTTGTTAGATGTCATAAGAAAAAGAAAATCTAAAACAAACAAGCAAAAAAAAGACAGAACAGGGGCAGGACAGGTTAAGACCAGATTTTCACCCCCTATTAATAGCCTCTCCTTCTCTCCATCCAATCATGTAAATTCAACTTTTTCCTGTTCATACATTGCAAACTTCCAGCCCCAGTGCCTAACTGGATATCTAACCCTACTTTAAACCAGTGTTTTTTAGCCCAGTTCCAACACACCTGTACCAGGTGTTCAGTATTCTTGACTGTCCGCTTCAGGTGTGCTGGGACTATGTGTACTCTTTGGGGGTTCCTGAGGACTGGCTTGAGAAGCACTGCCTTAGACTCGAGCTTGTCCATGGAACAGGCCACTGATCTAGTCAGTGTCTTTAAAATACAGCCATGATGTCAGCACAGATGGCCAGAAAAGTTTAGTCACCTGCATGTACAGGAAAGAGAAGAGGTGGCAATGAACCAATCAGAGCATCCCACCCAGCTCCACTGCTGAGGAGGCTAAGCAATGTGGGAGCAATACTGTCAAAACAAGAGAGAGCAAATAAAGGTGACTCAATGCATCAAAAATTTAATGATTGCACTCATTAAATTATATAGCTTTTTCCATTTCGCTATTCAAAATTCCATCTTGTTTATTTTTTGATAATTATGTGTAAAATGAGTTAATACATATGTATAAGCCTGCAAAAAGGCTTTAAGAGGCTATTTAAGTCTGTTATTATGTAGTTTGCCATCATAAAGTCATGAACTAAGCACGCACAAGAGCATAACCTTAGATGGATAATTATCTCTTTACTTGGAGAGAAGTCCTAAAACACATTTTAATTAAAGAATAACTTTACAGAACTAGAATGGCTGCAGTTGCACTCAGATTAGTATATTTACCTTTTTATTTGTTATTTTTTCTCTCTGGTTTACTGAAAAACATGAATAACAATGTGCAAAATATATTAAAGACTGTTGTTGAAGTTTCATTTTAAGGTCAGTCTTGTGCTGAAGGAGACTCATGACCGTCTGATTCCTGGTGGTTCATAGAGTATCTTGGTGTTCTTCCCATGTTCTGTTTTGGAATATTGTATTTGGAAATATTCATAATGTAGTGTAATTTATGTTTGAAGACAGGAGATTCAGCACTGCATTGTTGCCGCCCCCCCCCCCCCCCCCCCCACCCACCACAAAAAAAAAAATAAAATTGTAGAGTTAAAATAGAAGAAAAAAAAACAATGATCATTAACATTAGAACATAAAAAACTGG
>JABFEA020000017.1:22016470-22033427 GCA_019775915.2 Cyphomyrus plagiostoma | reverse complement strand
GTGGCACGCGACACGCTAGCTACGGTCCCCGGCGTGACCTTGCAGTGACCCAGCCATGATCCTGGACACACCTGACTCCTTGTTCCACTAATGCGCTGGAACTCAACAGCAGACTGGATTACAGGGTTCACCTGCAGTTTACCTTTTTTTTATATTCTATTTCTTCCGTCACGCATTCTTATGCAGAAATTCCTGCTACCCACGCTATCCACCCCCCCGAGGGAATTCTTTAAAACCAAAAGGACACGGTGGATGAATAATCCTTGACCCCATCCACTGGCATGTACTTCTTGCTGATGACAAAGTCTCGCCCCAATATACACGCGTCGCCCGAGACATGTGATGATGGCACAAAACTGCAGGTTGGAAGCTGTGGGGGGCGTGCAGTTACTGAGAGCACCTGAGCGAGCGATGAGGCACTGCGATATAGCGCCTGCTGTGTGCAGGAAGAAGGAAGGAACATCTTACTGTGAAGAAAACACTGCAGCTTTTACAGGAGACATGAAAAGGGATTAAACCAAGGAGAGATTAAAGACAAGCTGAAAATCAAACAGAATAGAGAACAGGTTTACTGTCGGTTCATTGCCAGGGCAGTAGTTCAGTATTAATGCGGAGGTGCAGGGTAGGCCCAACAACTTGCCTCTGCTAGAGCTAGTGGAACTCAGCCTTTTAAGTGCAGTGACTCTGCAGAGCACTGTGTAAGATTATTAAGGTCAACTAGCTGAGCGTTTGGGTTTAAAGCACTGTAGAGCTGTAGCGCAGTGTCAGGTTGGGCAAGGGGTTGGTGTCACCATGCACTGTATAGAGTCTTATGAGGTTAGCAGGGGACTGAGGCAGAGTCCAGAAAGGACCTCCTCCAGAGGTGATTACGACTGATCACGACGGCCGAAGGGAGACACCAGCTTCATTGCAACATAGTTCTACAAGACAGACAAAGAGAGGCAGGAGAGGGGGTGTCCGTCAAGATGGTGGAATAGATTTCACACATTACAGGAAATACTAATAAAACATAAGTTTAAAGTAAAATCATCAGGCTTGAGGAGTAATGGAACACCTGGAATGCCATTACGTACTCAGAATACAAAAAAAACAAAACAAAACGGAATTTTGTCCAGATTAATCAGATTAATCGAAATCAGATTAATGCTACATTTAGAAAAAATGGGAATTATTACCAAGATTGCTCTTACACTACATTTTAAAGCAAAGAATTATATTCTGCACATATGGCACATGGTCAGACAACACCTCTCTCAAGACATCAGCTATCTCGTGTCTATTTTTAGAAGACAGACACTCCTCTACTTTCAAACTTTCATTTTACAAACTTTCAGACATACGAACAGAGAGGACTGTAAATTCAAATTGTATTCGTTGGACTCCTGTTTCCTGTCCACAACATCTTTTTTTTTTTCTCCACGCCAATTCCGCCTAGCACGACTTCTGGTCGCTATTCCCGCTGCGCAAAAGCATAGCGTGCGAACTCCCAGCATCCTAGTTCTTTGTACTTGTGTATATCCTTAAAATGATGTTGAATCACGACTTACAAACATTCAAGTTATGAACGGCCATAACTAGAGAAGTGTCTGTATTTTTTTCATTGCAAGTTGATTTGATATTTAATATTGATAGCAGTGTAGTAGTCATCAAAATCCCACGGAATAAGATTTAGGCAATGAATAGACTTGTGAATGTTCTGTATATTATCTGTTAAGGGCATTCTTAAACCGTGTACTGAAAGACATTTTATGTGTGCATTCTGCATCTTACTGTACATGTTTTGGTTGACTTACAGAATACTTTACAGAAGTAAAAGTCATTTTATTGATATTTTTCTCTCTTATGTTTGTGTGCATATTTGGAAAGGAGGCAAAGCGAAATAATCAGGTTAAGTCTCTTAAAAATTGGGATTTTTGGATTACTATATTTTTTTAACAGGTATATTTCAAATGCAATCCACTCAACCCTAAAAATCATCCTGGCTTTAACAAAGATATCACGGTATGTAATTTATATCTGAAAAGATACAGAATTAATAAAGAAAGCAAGTACACTATGAAATGTTGTCTTATTCAATGTATTTGGACAGACAAATATTCATTTGAAGACTTTTGGTAGACAGAGATGATGTAATCAACAAAACAACAAAATTTTAACTTTGAATTCACCCATTCAACAAAATTAAAACAGAAATTACTACTGCGTTAATAGGTCCAGCGAAACAGTACTGTAGCACAATGAGGGAATTACAATCCAGAGTCTGTTACTCTCCGCAATTTCCTGCATCAGATCCCATGTTGCTTGTCATTCATAAAAAGCCATACAGCAGCAAGGGAAATAAGACTTACCGGAAAGGAGTAGAGGAAGACACCGAGGAATAGAAGCAATAGGAATAGGAAGAGGAGGCCGAGGAAGACCCACTTGAACCTTCTCCATAAGATGAACTTGAAGGTCTTGAAAGGTGAGGAGAACCAGAAGAAAGATGTCTCAGGACGTCTGCGGGGTGAGATGGGGAAATTTTACATTAAACTGCTTCAGTCGAGTCAGACAATCTCAGGGATTTCCTACTCTGGTCAGAAGAGGATTTTTCATTGGTTGTATTCGGGACATACTGAGGTGGCTCCAGGTGGGGATTCATGTTTGGCTCTTCCCTCCCCAGGCCAGCAGGTCTCTCCTCTTGCTCATGCTCTGATGCAACCTCTAGGGACATCTCTACTTTCCCCTTTGAGGGAGAATGACAATAAGAAATAAATACATCAATACTTTTCAAAATAGCAAAAAAATCCAAAGTTATGGTCTACAATCAATGGCCACTTCATTAGATACACCTAGTTAGACCTGGGCAGGATCTACTTTTGCATCCAGAGCCACTTCAATGGTATGTGAAGAATCCTTTTTGTACAGGCCTGTTGTACTAAACTGTTACCTTTAATGAGGCTGGCCATTCTCACCTTTAATTAGCAAGTTGCATGCAATTAACTGGATGATTTTTGTTCATCACACAATACTTTGTGAACTAAAAGACTGCGCTATGTGAAAATCCCAGGAAGGTAGTTGTTCCTGAAATGCTGGAACTACCACGTCCAGCACAATTATTCCCCATTCAAAATTGCCTAGATCAAGCATCTTAGTCATTTCAGCGCTTTGTTGAACAGTGACTGAACCTCTTAACCGCATCTGCATGCAATTGTACAAAGAACAGAAAGACATCACAAAGAGATACGCATAAAAATTACGAAGAAACCAGCTGTGAAACTTGGAAAATGGTAATATATAACATAAATATATATATAAAAAATATATATTCACATATATTAGTAACACAAGTGGTGAAACAGAAATAAATCGAGAAGAGAGAAAACTGATGACAGACTGTGGTAAAAAGAAACAGCAGAGCAATGGAAAAAAGGGCAGCGAGAGGATCAGGAGGGACAGTAAGACAGGGAGAAGATTAAGGGTGAGGAGGTTCCTGGGATGGACCCACAGCAAGGATCTTCTTCCCATCGCTCTCGCACACGCAAGGCCACCAGCCCTTCACAGTCTTCTGCTCAAACAGGGAGACCAGGTTCTCTGGAGGCTGACTCAAGAGGTCCAGGCCGCATTTCTCTGCTGTCTTGGCTGGGCGAAGCATGTGATTCAGGTCCAGCTCCAGACATCCTGCGGAAGGGAGGCGCCAAACAAGAGATCAGCAGAACAACAGCATGAGAAGATGGAACTGTCACTGTCAGCCCTGCTTAACCAGCTCAAACCAGCAAGACCAACTGGTGACCCATCCAGCTAAACCATCAAAGAGCAGCAAGAGCTGAGACATGTCCATCTTAGACCACCTTAGACCGGTTAAAATCAGTTAAAACCAGCATAAGCTTATTGGACCTTAGTGCTGGACTTTACAGGAGAGATATGCGTCGCTGGATTGTAGTTCATGCACTTGAATGCCATTTTACAGAGCGAAATGGAATGCTGTGGATTGCTATGTCATAGGTACAGTACATACATGACTGCCCAGGCTAAGACAGGTTACTAAAATCAATGCGCTTGGCCCTGTCACTTGTGCTGGTTATCATAAATACCGCTCACACAGTATATGACCTGAGAGTTTGACTACTTGAAGACCAACCAGGCAGTTCTTTGAGTTTATGAACACATACCACACACACATACATGGAGTACACATGGAATCTAAACTGTTAACCTCAAAGATTTGCTTATATCCTGAAAAACAATGTGTGTTAAGTCACCCGGAGTGACTGATGTGTTTTAAGGGCTCTGGAATACTCAGCCTGCGTGGTTACGCGGCTCTGTGTGTGGCTTTACTGCAGCAGCGTCAGGCTACAGCTCGGAGGCCAGCGATCAGCCCCTCTGCTTCACTCCCCATCCGTTCAAACATCAGGATCCCATCAGTGCGATCCACGGAATATTTTTATTGTTTCTACATGTGACATGTCAAGGCTGAGAAAGGAGGAATAAAAATAGCACGCAGGTTTTGCAGGGGTTGCTGGAGGGTGAGTGGCAGGGGTTGGCGGTTTTGGGGCGGGGTGGACAGGGTGAACGGTAGGGCCTCTGGGTTTGAGAGAAGCAAAGGTGAGCAACAGGGTCTGGGAACTTGCGCGTAAAACAGTCATCTCCAGCAACCTGGCCATGGGCATGGAGAGTGGCTGGCAGAGGGGAAGGGGGGGGGGTGGTTACTCTGTGGGGGGCAAGATTACACATATACTGGCATTTCTGGAATTATTGTGGATGGCAGCATACAATCAATTGCAATGGCATAGATTTGGGTATGGACAGTAGAGACACGACCCTAGCAGTATTTTGGAAGTAGTGTGTGGGTTTAGGGGGCAGGGGGCTGATTTGGCCCCTACCAATGCTGAAACCAGACCTAACGCCTTTGTCTTTTTGTCTTAACTCGGTCGGATTGGTGAAGAGGGCCTGCTGGCATGGAGACCACAAGGCTGGAATGGGTGGACAGTGTCTGCGAAGGGTGTGTGCAGAGTGTCATTACCGAGGTAGTCATCAAAGGAGAACTTGTCATTATCCCAGATCTGGATGGTAAGCCTTGGTGGCATCTTCGTCTCAGTTTTGTCCAGGCTCCAGAAGTGCTCCTGGGTACAGTAGGACGCAGGCCAATTCTTGGCCACATTCATTCAAAAAACAATGAGTTGGAAATGTTGACATGCTCGGTTGAAAAACCGTTTTGGGAGAGAGTGGCATATTCACACGTGTCACTGTTATTGCCGACCTTCTTGTCGAAAGTGCAGAGCTGCTCAGCAGGAAGGTAATGGAATGGGAAGAGGAAGCGCCAGTTGAAATTCCCCTCTCCCCCCAGGGAACGATAGTGCACATCGGTCTTCTGTTTGTTGTCCTCGTGTCCCTGCAACCAGCTGAGAACCACAGATAATTATTCAATTAATGCGTGCCTCTAGCAATTACATTTATGATACTCGTAGATGTAACTCAGGAATAACTAATAACTGACAATTAGCCAAAGTCTCCACCCACCCTTTAACGTATATGTCACTCATCTTCTCCCCTGTGACACTGGTGTCATCCAGGATGACATCACTGGTATTCCATACAATGCACCGGAGGAAAAACCTGTCCAGAAATGGAGGGATGGTGAGGACACGTCAGGATGGGAAGAAATGAAAAGCAGAGCTGGAGGTTGATGTTTGCATGCTCATGCCAGACCGTTGCTTACTTTTTGGCCTTGCGTGGGGAGACATTAAAAGGTGGCCCTGGTGGCCCTAGGGACTTGGGGAATAGGTCAACCCACAGCTGCAGACGTCCCTGCAAAGGAAAAAAGGCACAAAACTACCAGTGAGAGAAAGAACCAAAGCACAGAGAGACAGCTGAACACAGAGAAGCTAAAATTACCCCAGTGATGGTGGCTTGTCATATATATACTGATGTTTGATACGTTTATGCAGATGTCATGAATAATAAGGCAACAAATGCTTGCTTTAGTCATTTGACCAGTGACTGTAATTAGACATTTCAAGTACAGCTACATTTTTATTAACACAAATGAAAAGAAATTTTCATTGAAATTATTCTACACACAAACCACATTTTACATTCATTGGCTAGTGGTTAGGGTTGGGATGATGGTTCAGTGGGTATCGTTACTACCTGACACCTCTGGGGCTAGTGGTCGAGATCCTACCCTATTTCTATGTATGTCTACCTATTCTCTCCTTGTTGTGTGGGTTGTTCCTGCAGCTGTGAGGCTAATTGGTGTCCCTAGATCGCTGGTAGACTATATGTGCCCTGTAGGTGTTTCTTAGTGTTATCCATAACCAGGACACGTGTTTGGAAGTCAGATGCCTGTGTTTCCATATGCAGATGAATCTGCAACCCCTCATTAGAGAATGACTGTTCGTGAGTACACAGAAATTAGCAACAGCAATTCCAAGAGTGTCCTTTCTTATGGGCCCTCTAAGCAGTTCCTGAGGGAGGCCATGCCTGCTCCATCTCCGGCTGAAGGGGGCTGTAAAGTGGGCGTGTCTCAACATGCTCGGGCACAAGGTCCTGTCTGCGCAGGATCAAAAGCGCCAAGCGCTCCTCCAGTGGTCCCAGGTGTGGGTTGGGTGGCTTGGCCTCATCTATGTGGTACAGAATAGAGTCAGCAGGCTCAGGCATGGAAAGAGGCAGGCACACAGACACACACAGACTCTAACCACCACTAGAGGGCAGCGTCACACACACAAAGACACACACACACATACGCAGTCGATACCCTTCTGCCCAACATGCAATGTATGCATATATGTTTGCACACAACTACTCGTGTGTTAAATGGCAGGAAAGAACATTCAAAGAGTCAATACAGAAATTCGACCGCAGTACTCATTTTTGCAGAGCATTTTATAGCGACACAAGTACACAAGAGGTGGACAGAAATACATATTTTCACCAAAAAAGAAACATTGTAAGATCATCTTCTTTTCTAGTTAGTGAGAAATGTTCTCAGCTCTGCATCAGCTCTTACAGATAATAGGGCTCCGATACCTCCAGAGAAAACCACAAGCAATCAGACATTACAATTGAACACTCCGGGTTTCATTTGCATAATCCGATCCAGTCCAGTTGGCTTTTCAATGGATGAAGTCATCAATGGGATAGGAAAGACTGTAAAATAAACTTTTAAGTATTTTATTTCCAGTACTTGAAACTATTTCTAGTTCTTCAAACAGTCCATTCATTCAAGTATTGTTGCCCCCCCCCCCAAAAAAAAAAGTCAAATTAAAGAATCCTAATGAGTTTGTTATTTCGAATAAGGCATGGCACCACCTAGTCTACTGGAATTTACGCAAAGGGGACATCTGGGAGTGAGGAAGAAGCGGAAGACGATGGATTCCAGGAACGCAGTTGGATTCGGACGATCCACGCCTTTGTTGACGATCGCGCGAGCATAGCCGCGGTTTTCTGAGAAACAAAGAGCAGCGGTATTCCAGTCCAGTAAAACACGGTCGCGGTCCGCCGCAGTATTGACGTTGGCTTGGGTCTTTGCAATAGCGTGCAATAAATCACGGGGATCTCGCCGAGCGTGCCACTTCAATGTGGGGGGAATATCACTGTTATTGCACTCAGAAGCCCAAGTCGGTGTGTGGCAGGGCTGTGACTAAGGGGAGATCTCATTATTTATCTCCATTTCGGGGCAAGACAAAGTGGGAGTGCACGGTCGGCTGGGGGAATATTGCGGCGGACGCCGACACACCTCCAGGGTTGCTGAGAAATGCAGAGCACTGGCGTGACGAGTGATATATTTCCCACAAATTTACGGAATGTGTGCACGCCGTTGTACATTTACGTAGCCTTTCTCTCCTTTAAATTACCTGCTGTTATTCTTCAGACGCAAGCCGTTCTTTATCGTCCAAGGAGGAATAGCAAAATGCCTCCCATCAGCATTTTAAGCTGAGCATGTGCAGGAGCTGCGTGCTGAAGATTGAGGCTGAAATGGGTGAGTTATTTACAAAGGAGACACTACAGTCCAGTGCTAAATGGCTGGACACAATGTCTGTTATCTGAGACCTGGCTGTGTCTTCCAGACGCAAGCTCACCCTATGAGGGATTCAGAAATAATGGGTGGGGTGTGACTCAATGGACTAAGCATCAGTACCTAAAATTAGAAAGTCACTGGTTTAAATCCCATCTTTGGTAGAATAGTCACATGTCCATTAAGCCCATGAGCAAGGACCTTAAACACCCTTGAAAGAATTCTCTAGGGCCAAAATGTCAGACCAAATATTTGCCCATAAATATGTGTAGCTCTCAATGAAAAGAATATGGGATTTACAGAACTCTATAACTATTTCAATGTACTTTCTCAAATGGCAAATGAAGCATCATTTCAAGTTAAATGTGGACACAATGAGAGGATCTAAAAGAGCAGACAGATATTTTGCCGATTTTTGCCTAAAATCAGTGATTCCCAATACAGTCGTCCAGGGCCGACAGGTTGTCCACGCTTTTGCTGGGAGCTGGGAGGGGAGCAAAAATGTGGACTGACAATGGGTCCTCGAGGACTGGATTGGGAAAAACTGCCTTAAAGCTTAAACATCTTCCACCCCCAAGGCGAAATCAACATGGATTTCTGTCTTTCCATCTCCCTTCGTTACCTTTCTTTTTCGTGTTCCTGTCCACACTAAGCAGGTACAGTATCAACTTACCCAGATCAGTGGCTGTGTACTCGTGGCCCCTGAAGATCACTCGATCCGACTTGTAAACAGGCTGCCTATAGCTCCGCTGCTCACAGAGTTTCCTCAGTAGCTGTGAGGGCTTCAGCTGATCCCGCCACCTGTTTACCCCTGACCTGGAAGGGGAATTCAGTGAATGAGCACAGGAGAGGTGTGGCCCAGTATTTATTTCAAAGAGGGTTTGCTTTTAGAGGTCCACTGGGCTGTTCTGAATGTCAATGAATCTACATATCACTCACAGACAATAAGACTGGGGGAGCCCACATCGAGCTCCATAGCAGGACAGGAAGCGGTTCTCCAGGTCAATCACTGTCTCCCCAATCTTCTCATCCTTAGACAGCATGTCATAATCATACAGCATGATCTTTAGATCCTTCTCCAGAGGTAAGGCACAGGTCAACTCAAACATCCTAGGGTTTAGAAAGTATATAATATCATTGCTTTGAAATAGGTACTTATCCAACACACTTTATTTCATTCATTTATTTAGCTGGATACATTATGATGATTTGGTTAGTAAGCGTATTACTACCCAGCCACACCAAACGTCTGAACGAGCAGCTTTCAAGCTACCAGCCTATGCGTACAAATACTCAGATACTGGCTGAGATGAGATTGATTCCTCATGTACACTCTTATGTACACAACTGTTAGATTAAAACTAACTAAAAAAACAGTATCCACATCTTCACAAAGGGATATCCAATGTAAGAATTGTACAGAAAATCCTGTGCTTGTAATTACCTAGACTATAGGAGATTATTTAAACTTGCCTCAGCAGATTAATGTAAATCTACATCCACAACTTCACTGTATGACTGATGTATAACCTTACTTTTAAAGGAGCAGTGGAAAAATGGAAAAAAAATCAGTCAAAGCAAGAAATTGGCTTTATCCATGGTCCTTTAAGTAATGGTGCACTTTCTCATTTTCCTCTGTCAAGTTATTCCTTGGCCTCTTCCCTATTCCTGAGAATATCCTGACCCCTGCTGGTTACTGACATCCTGCAATGTTTTTGTACTGCTAGCCCTCAGGACACAAGAGATCAATGTCAGCTTCTTTTTTAAGGCAAGCATTGAGAAGGGGCAACATACTTTCCAAAGATGGGATCCAGTGTGCAAGGGATGTAGTTGTCATGGTCGCTGATGGACTTTTTGCCTAAGATAATCTTCACATATGGGTCACACTGCACACAGAAAAACATGGAAGAACAAGGACCATGGAACAAAGACCTTGATGGCAATTTGCCTTGGTTCTTTTTATCGATTTCCTGGAGTTTCTAGCATTAAATCTTGTGAGTGAAAATGTGGAGAGAGATCCCACGGAAGTCAACGTCAACCTGACAGAATGTTTCTCTCTTGTTAGTACCAAGAATTCAACTATGATAGCATTGAAAAGCGGGTCTATAGTTATTTTGACCTGTTCATGAATGGATCCAATATTACAGCATTGCAAGGTGCTGGAGAACCCACCTTGCCATTGGAATCTTTGGGCTGAAGTCCCATGGCCTGGATAATGTAGATGCGAAGCAGGCACTCCTCAGTGCCATTTGCGGGAAGCTGAGCAAATTGCCGTGGTGGCAGTGGCAGGGAGGGGTCATCAGGTAGGGGGTAGATCTTAAACATTCCCTAGAAGAAAGGTGAAGTGTCTAAGGAAACACAACTGGGACTGCATACTTCTGTAACTTCGGATTGGAGTATATAGAGCAGGGGTGACCAACTCACCAACTACGAAATTCTAACCGGAACTCAGCAGAATTAATCCTGCCTGGTGCAAGTTTCCCTGGAGAGCTACTATCCAGTTGGTTTTCAATACTACCTGTTCTGAGGTAAATACCAGGACCAGGTGTGGCTCATCAGAAGCCAAGTAGGATAGAAAACCTACTGGATAGTAGCTCTCCAGGACCGGAGTTGGAGACCCCTGATATAGAGCAATATATAATGATAAAACGTGACTTACTTTAAACTCTCCAATGACAGAAGGGTCCTCACTCTCATCCTGGGTCCTTCCCCTGTACAGCTTGAAAGTTTGGCAAAAGTCCGCCAGCCCATCAAACCCATCCACATTTTCCAATTCGCAGTCATACACCTGTAGGGGCAGGTGAGATTCCGATAGGGACAGAGGGGGGTGGTGTGATTGAATACACTCATCACAGATTGTGAGTTATAGGATAGCATGACAATACAGTAAGAAAATGCATCTGACAATTTCAGAGGGAATAGAAGAAAAAAAAAACATTTTCCACTGGTTTGGACTTTAAAGATGAACGTTGACATCAGCAACCTAATTTATGCTGAAATATCCATTCACAGATCTGAACATGTGATCAAATCAGAAACAGACAAAGAAAACCTCCAATGTATATCACTGGAATTATTATATCCTGAGATGGATAGGCTTGAAAACCATTGTTGGGCGGGCTGGTTGATGATGTCATTGCATTTGTTTGTCTAGACTCCTATGGAATTCCAAATTTTTTCAGAAATTTTTTGCCACCAGCTTCCCATGTGTGACACCGGGTGACAAAGGGTTTTGGGGTCTCATACAGCCAGACCTCGAAGGCAAAGTTCAGCTCGAAGAGAGTAATCATGAATCTGAAGTCATGCAGTGTTAGGGATGGTTTTGCTACCTGCAGCCTGTCAAATCCCTTCTCAAGATATGTTCCACATTTTTTCATCTCTCCTGTTGAGGCATAGAATTTGCTCCACCAGTCAATGAACTCTTCTTCCTGCAAACAGAGAAACTGGTGAAATGCTACCAAAAAATCCATCAAATTAGATACGAAATTCTAACCGGAACTCAGCAGAATTAATCCTGCCTGGTGCAGGTTTCCCTGTTCTTACTGAAATCATGGTACATCAGATCATGACTTTTTACTCTTTCGAGAAGTGAAAATCAAAAATATTTTGAACAATTATTAAGAATTGAATGTGGCCCGACAAAAGTTTTGGAATATAATTATGTGAATTTAAATAGAAAATGATCTATTTTTCAAATGCAATCACTGTATTTATGTGAACTATAAGAAATATGCGCAATCCATCCAGCTTCTAGCAGCTTATCTGTGGCACAGCTGCAGAAGCCCCTGGAGGCGATCCCAAGCACTGCAGGCACTGAGATCCCAAGCACTGCAGGCACTGAGATCCCAAGCACTGCAGGCACTGAGATCCCAAGCACTGCAGGCACTGAGATCCCAGGCACTGCAGGGCAGGTGACAGAGCTACGTCACGGAGTGCCAGTCTATCAAAAGGCACATACAATTATTAATATTTATTTTACCTAGCAGACGCTTTCGTCCAAAGCCAAGAACAAATAATGTAAGTAGCACACTATAGGCAATTTATAGATTCAAGTTTACTTTTACCCTATATTTTTTCCTTAACATCTTTCTACAGACTGCACAAATTTTCAATGCTGCTGTATTCATTTGTGTGCAGATAGTCAGCCATTATATAGCTAATTAATTAATATATTAACATTCTAAACAGGGAATTATCTAGATACTACACAGAAAAAGTTACAGATGTTTTGCAGGGTCACAATCAATTTATAGAATTTATAAAAAGTAAAATATGAAATTTCAACTATTAAATATTAATTATAATCACTTGCAACCAAGGCACATAACAATGCAATTTTTATGATTTTCTGTCCAACTCAACTTACCCACTTCATCATCTTTGTCAAGCAGAATAAGTGTGGACGAGATAGGAAACAGTTAAATGACTCAACAATGTTTTTCTTAGAAGTAGAAAAAATAAAATAAAAAAACATATGGACAAAGTGAACGTACCATGCACATGCATTGTGGATTGCCCCAAGACATCCAAACATGCAAAAACAGAAACTTTGGACATGTATAAATTACTATACGCATACATTCCTGGCACCTCATGCTAAATCAGAATATGATTTTACAATTTCCAACTAAATTAAAGTAAAGGAACCTTGGAGGAACCAGAGAAGAAGGCATTAGCCTCCATAGAATATGCAAGCAGTATATTAGGTAAGACACATTCAAGATATACACTTCAATCTGAGTGACCTCAAAGTAAACAATTGTGTGTTCACACTGGCAAAATTGCTTTTAGAGGATGTTAGAGTGGAAATAGAGAGAAAAAAAAACTGTGAGAAATCACAGCTATGTACCAAAACCACAGTTGAAACCGCAGTGAAAACCTGGGATATAACCATAGTCCTCAAGGGATACATTTTAATCATCATGTCACTGGCATTGTCCGAGATGATATATTATACAAATAATTACTTCACTAGGGCATTTGAGGCATCAGGCCTGCAGTTAGGTCTAAACCATTATGTAAGTACTTATGCATATCACGGGAAACCATTCTGGGATATTTACCCAAAGAAGGCTACTGTGATTCAGCCTATTGTAGCAAGAGAAGGATGTTCAGAGAATAATGGCGAACAAATCCAAATGGCCCGGGACTTGTACACCTCATGTGCTACAGGCGTGGCAGTTACAGATTCACCTACGGAGCAGCACGCTCACGCCGCCTGTGGCCAGATTCACACTGGCGCTCTATCGTGACGCCCGCTCATGCCGCTCCGGACAAGCCGTGTTTCTGTTCAGTTTGTCAGTCTGCCGATTAGACCTGACGGGGGGGGGACTCCGCGCCCCCCCGCCGGGCGAGTCACGCTGCAACCTCTTCGCCAGGCCAGACGCTCTGACTCGCTGTGCCAAGAAGGAAACGCTACGCACACCGCGCCACTGGCACACGCTGGCGGCCAGGACCTGGAGGGACGCGTATGGGCTCGCCCCGAGCTAGCTAAACAAGCCTCACTGTGGGGGAGAGCCATCCGTCTCCCGCCCTATGCGGGGCGGTGTCCTAAAAATCCATTACATCACCTCAGAGGAGCGTTGTACTAAAACAAAAAGTGAACGGGGCCCATTTTTACACACAAACTGCGCATTGTTAACGGAGCACTGGCATGTAAGCCTGGTAATGGGCTCGCGGGCGCCGTTTCCATGGCGCGCTTACGGGAAAGGCGGCCCGGCGCTCCGCGTGCGGCGAGTAGGGCTCCTTGGCAAGTGCCGCGCTTCTCACAGACAAAACACAAAAGACCAGCTAGCGCCGGCCGCCAGGCGCGGCGTGGAAGCCGCCAAGAAGGCAGGAAAGTCGCAGAGGCCCCTGAGCAAACAGCGAGGGACACATCGGCCAACCGCAGCCCCCTGTTCCACAATTACCCCAGCCGGTGACCTTCGGGCCCTGAAGAAAGGGTGCTTAAAAAGCAGCCATGACGCAATTAGGGCTGTTACCCCAGGAGCAGAAGAAAGGTCTGCAGCACGGAAGGAGCGAGACGGGACGTTTGTGTGCGTTGCCGAGGAGCGGAGCCCGTCTGGGGATCTCGCGCGTTCCCACATCTACAGCCCCTGTTGATGCTGGACAACCTTAAAAAAAGGGTTTTCAGCTAAATTGTGAGAGTGGGTAGGAAAAGGTCAGGAGTTTGGAGACATGTAAGGAAGGGGGTAGATCACCACATGGTTTGGCAGGGGAACGGCAGGAGGCTGGAGCCATCCGAAATCTGTAGAGGGAGGCTTGACTGGCAATGGCTGGGTGGCTCCCATCAAACCTGTTAGGGCTCAGACTAAAAATCTTCACTCAGCCATGAAGCCTGGCACCAGTCTGCCTGGCCCTACAGTCGAAGTCTCACTCAATGCAGCAATTCACCACTCATCAATGAGTCCCGGACGAGACTTGACCGCGCATTATCCTGGGGTGCTGAGAGTGCACGAGGGCGGGGAATGAAGAACAGTGTGAAGAAGTAATGTGCAGGAAAGATGTGGGGATGGAGAGTTAAAGAGATGCTTGCGTATATGAGGAAAGACAGATCCGTCGTTAAGCCCCATTCATGTGCTAGGAATCCTTCCCCAGGGTGCTGTAAGGGGGGATTGCGGGTCAGTAACCAGAGGAGAAGTGTGTGGAGATGAGCAACGCCAAGGTGATGCACCATGATGGCACAGAGAGAACACAGGGAGCAGGAGAGGGGCACTGCCAGTGTCAGGCTCTTAGGAGGCAGTGCAATCGTACCAGCAGAGGACTGTGCCAAGTCAGCCATGGCGATCAAATCCAGAAATAAAACTGCCTGGGCAGTCTCTGCTGGTTACTGAAGAATGTCTGTGGAATATAAATTTGCCATTGCTATTCATTTATATATTCATATAAACAGAGATCTGAAAATGTTCGTTACTTAATTAGTTGTCGGAAGCTTTTATCCAAGACTTGCTTCTGTTTAACGGCCTTAGATTTGAACTTTTATCCATATTAAGAACTTGGACATTTACTGAAGCATATCAGGTAACTCTGAAAGTATTTACTGCCTATTGCCACATTTGTCAAACAAAACCATGATATAGCAAAAGTTCATAGACAAAACTGGGGATGAAGAAGTGAACGAGAGACATTAACATAATTAAAAATATCTACTCTCCATTACATACCTCTATGAGACCATAGTGTTTTTGTCTTTCAAAAAAGATCAATGACTTGTCGCATAAGAAGTATCTGAATATTTTTTATTCATCTATTTTTCATCCCTGACTAGGAACACCTGAAAATGCTTAGTAAAATTATTTTTTAAAACACCAAAAATAGTTGAAAAACTCAAAGCGGAGGGTACAGAGCTGGCAGGCTCAATGTTAAATTTAATATTTCAGTCTGTTATTAATTAAATAAAATAATAAAGTATTCCAAATAAAACACTGAGAACTTGTAACTCAGATATTATGAATAAATCTGGAAATGTATGCAGATTGAAGTCCAGGAAGAATCGTGCACCCAGTTGCCTCGTTTCCCTGTGGGTTCCTGTGGGTTCCTGCAGGTGAAGTGACTTTTAGTGGTGCGGTCGAGTGCCAGCACCTGCACGTAGCATTCTTTGTTAGTTCGGGAGCCAAATGCAATGAAGAATCCAACTGCATTGTGGTCTGTGTAAATCAAGTGCTAATTCAAATAACATCATACACAGGACTGTTTTTCCAGGCTTCTCTGCTGCCACGGGCTGGGTCAACAATGAGCACTGCAAGCGAAACGACAAGCAGCTCTAAAGCTGGGCACAGTGGGGCTGGATCAGGCGGTTTCATGCTATGACCATGATTGGAATTCATGGAGAACACTCAATAAAGCAAAAACGGACAAGTCTTCTTTTATGGTACGATTGATTCCCATTTTCAGCTTCATCTTTTCCTAAACCAGCTGGACTTTCTGAATATTGTTTAAAAGCAAAAGTGCGAGGGAAAACTCATTTTCAGGTTTGCTTCTGCCACTAGCTTGGGGTCACCATCGGTCTCCACATTTTTGCGGGTTTGTGAGAAATGCATTCGCCGTCATCCTCGTACGCCTCATTGCTGTGTTGTCTTGGGTCATTAACTTGCACGCACACTGTCAACTGTGCACATCGCTGATGAAAAATGCTCATACACGCACTAGTATGAATAATGAATTTAACTGGTAATTTCATGCTGATTTTTAGATAATGAGATAGTATTGTGGCATATTGACTCATTAAGCATCAAAAGTGCGGTCAGGTGTGGCTGTCAAATTTAGAGGTACTGTTTCACACGTGGCGCTGCTGTAGGAGGGGTAGCGATGAGTGCGAGCAGAAGGAACATCACCTCATCGATCTCTCTAGCATTGGATACCTTCCCAGATAGGCTCAGTACCTCTTCCCTGATGATTGATTTTGTCTCTGGCTGGCCATGACTAATACGGTTGAATTCTTTGTTAACAGGAATTTGTTTTGATGGGTCTTGTGCTCATGCATACAGGCTACTGTAGGAAGGGGACCAGCAACAAGGGATTTCTTGAAGATTTTTTTTGAAAACCTCAAAAAGCACATTCCTATATCTCCACATTGCATTGACCAGGCGAGAAAAAATTTTGAGTACAGAAGACCAGCACCAGAACATTTTCCCTTGACTCTTGTAAAGTCAGAATATCCATCCATTTTCCAAACCGCTCATCCTACTGGGTGGCGGGGGGTCCGGAGCCTATCCTGGAAGCAACGGGCACGAGGCAGGGAACAACCCTGGATGGGGGGCCAGCACATCGCAGTGCACACTCACACACCAGTCACTCACACATGCATACCTACGGGCAATATAGGAACTCCAATCAGCCTCAGCATGTTTTTGGACTGTGGGGGGAAACCAGAGCACCCGGAGGAAAGCCCATGACGACACGGGGAGAACATGCAAACTCCACACACATGAGACCAGAACCCGGGTCCCAGAGGTGTGAGGCAAC
>JABFEA020000017.1:21998768-22016370 GCA_019775915.2 Cyphomyrus plagiostoma | reverse complement strand
TCCACACACATGAGACCAGAACCCGGGTCCCAGAGGTGTGAGGCAACAGTGCTAACCACTGCACCACTATGCCGCCCCAAGTCAGAATATTAAACATTTAATTAAAGGAAAACTGATTAAACACACACTTCTTTAATCTTCCATTCCATTCTTTTGCATTTTGACGTCTGGTTTAAGGACATATGACAGGAATCTCTGACGGTCCTATTTACTTTGGCTGAAGTGAGAGAGAAAATTTTGGTTTTGATCATCTGGTTTAAATATTTTCTAATAAAATAAATATCTTTGTTTGCAGAAAAGAAACCTCCGTATCTTGGCCTGAGAGGCAAAGTCAATGCTACACTTGGAGCGTGATACAAACAAATCCATATCAAAGAGCTTAATGGAATTTCGTGCTGGGACAATTCACAGCGACCATTCTGTGGTACTGGCACTTACCAAACCAGATCACGTGTGACCGATTGGTCTCCTATAGTCCAACCCCCCCTTGTCATCTCCTTGAATTTGAGTCTGAACACACATATGTACACACACGCACACACGCGGGTGTGCATGTGCACAAGTGAAGGGATTTTGACTGTGGATTCAAATACAGCCTCAAGAATAATAATAAAAAATAATCTCAGCAATGTTTGATTCAGTTAGGCTTATAGGATCTTAATGTGAAACAGCATACATCTCACCAGCCTTACAGAAGAGCTTTTCTGGAAACATTCTAAAGTAAAACAGAAGATGGTTTAGGCTTAGATATGAATGGGAGAGCAAATTCAGTTTACTGCTGGAATCATCCCTTTAATTAGTCCAGGAGGAGTCCTAGAGGGTACGGCAGACAGCAGCCTTGGTTACAAGGCCATTTTCAATCAGAGTCCGTCCCTCATCCAAAGGGCAAGAGGGGAGGGAAACGCCCCCCCGTTTCCAGACAGAAACATTCTGGGTCTTGTGCTCACTGTCCCAACTGCATTTGGGAGAGTATTTAATGAAGACCCATTCCCTAAGTACTAAATCCCCCAGCTCAGTGCAGTCAAGCAGTGGAAAATGCTTCGGAGCCATGAAATCTGAGAATATCATCCTGGCTCAAGAAGCCTAAATGCACTTAAAGGAAAACTTCTCGAGTACCCCAAAAAGCGGTTGATAGACCAAAAAATGCAGTCTGTGTTCCTACAGTGTTTCTCATCTTTTATAATGCCAATTTCAATTAGATTTACTGTAAGGTATTTATACCCCTTCTGGGGAAGACAAAAACAGAGAAACAGAGCCAAAATATGCCACAGAATTTGCAGAGCCCAACAGATGAAGACTAATGGAGAATGTGTCATCTCTGCTGCCACCAAAATCTTTTGCACCAGCTGATGCAAAATATCTTTTACGTGCTGTGGGTTGCTTGTGCACATTATACGTGATTTTAAGGAAACACGGTACCTATAACAAGAGAACAACAACACAAACAATCTAATACACTCTCTGAAGCATGTCATGTTCGATTTCATCTACTCCCCCATAACAACCTAATGATTGGTTGCCAGCATGAACACAGTGTCACAGAAGAACTAGAACCTCATTTATCCCAGCTGCAGTATTCAGAAGGAACAAATATTTTCTATAAGGATACTAGATATACACAGACTGGTGAAGGCATACAGTATCATGCATCAGTTTTGGTGTACAACATATGTTCTTTTTCAGGGTCTTGTCAGACAACCTGCATTAAACATTGCAGAAAGCAGGGTTTTTTTCCCCCACACAGACTGATGAGATAATGAAAATAAGACCATACGTACATTGAGACTGGAGTAAGATGATGAGATGTTAATTATGGCAGAGCTGGTGCCATCTGCAAGCTACAAACCAAAACCACTGGGTTAGCAGGTTAAAGTTAGACATGACCAAAGCTGTTGAAGTCACTCTAGAAAAAGAAGCATATATTTTGTGTTGGACATTTTTGTTCTTTTCACCTTGAAAGCAGTTGAAACTACTTTGATGTATCTTCTGGCTTGTGGAAATCAATTACACACAGAAAAAGGCCGACATCCTATCATGCTAAGGGTTTTGTACTAAAACACTTGAACAGTCCTGTTTGCAATGAGCTTCAGTGATAATGACTGATCAAATTCTTGCAGGGAAACATGACTGGCATGCATGTCTATGGGAAAAACATTGTCAAGAAAGGCAATTTATGCGCAAAGTTCATACTGTGGGATAAAAATGCACTGGTTCGAGATGCAAAACATCAGCAGCTCTGAATCACCCTGAGCATGGAGTTTTGCCAAGCGCAGTCTGTCAAGAAACTCATGTAGATGGACACTAAGGTTTCAACGCAAAAATCTTGAATTACACCTAAAAATGTGCTTTTGTGAGTCAAGTGGTGCAAAGAACACAGAAAGTGGTCTACTGCGCAGTGGAAAAAAGTTATATGGTTAGATGAGTCATCCTCTACCCTGTTCTCAACAAGAGGACAAGTATAAGCATGTCAGATGCCAGAAGAAGCCTATAGAGTCGAGTGCCTGTTTTCCACACTGATGGTCAGGGGATCGGTTGTGGTGCGGGGTGCATTTTCCATGCTTAACATCCACTCAATCCCAATGGGCAAATGCCAATGAACGCAAACCCTTTTTGTGTGATCAGTTTCATAATGAAGCATTTCTATCTTACTGGGAGTGGGATGTTCTACAATGACAATGCTCCCCTTCCGCACGGCATAACCAGTCACTGGATCTCAACCTGGCTGAGAGAGGGAGATGTTTGGAGTCAGAGGCAGCCTTTTCCAGCACCTTCAACAACAAGCCAAATAAAGGAATTTCTCATGCCATGATGACATTAGTTCGCTCCAATAAATTTACAAATATGCCTAGACCAAGGAATATTTAGATTGTTCTCATGTCCTGTGGCTACCCAACACCCATTAGGACACTTTATATTAGTCGTCCCTTTATTTTGGCAGTTACCTGTACACACTTAACATTCACTAAGTACTTAATGAGCACTGAAGAATAATATCAACAAATGCAAACCATTTAAATATTCTTACATCCCCCGAGCATGATCAAGGAGCAAATCTTGAAAGAAGGGAAACAATAACAGTATAATTTTCAGTCATCCTCTCATAAAAGCAACGAGAAATTGTGAATGAAACTCTTCATTTGTATATTGCCGATGGAATCGATTTTTTGAGCAGATATTGCACGCATAATTAGTGGTGGGAACTTGACCCCAGACACCCACACTCTAGCAATCTGGTGAACTCTGCCAATCTGTTTTCGGGTCCTAAATGTAATTTTGTGAGTATGTGTAGACTGTATTTGAAGCTAAATGTTATCTGAGCTTGTAGCAGGCCAATGTCTTTCCTTTCTTTACATGAGACATTTATAGAGATAAATATACACTACCACCCAAGGAGTTATACCCCTGTAACCAGTCACCCCTCACTCTTTATCCTTTTTCAGCCTGCCTTACTCCCACAAACCCACATTCCCCCACCCTCACTCCAGTTTCTCTTTGAGGACCTATAGATGCAGGCAGGATACCACAACACAGCATAAAATACATAGTTTAACCAGAGAAAACCTGAACTGGGGCCAACAATTATCTGCAGTAAGGTTTCTGTCTCTCTACAAGTTCGGACCCGGGGAGGATTTGTTAATCAAGGTACCGCTGGGTACAGTACGCAGCACAATTGTTAGTGGGACTCAGAACCCTGCGTTTGGATTATATGGACCGCAATGAACAAGAGTCCCGTGTTTTGGAAAGGCTCCTCGCGCATTTTATCAGGCGTAATTATATAATTAATTGCAAAAGAATCACATGGAGAAGGAGAGGGAGAGCAGAGTGGCTAAATAATAGTTGAAACACTGATTAGACAAATTAGGTCACCTGAATAGTCCAGTTCTATAAGAAAAGTAGCTCTCAGAATAAGATATTGAGAAGAAATTTTGTACAGAAAAAAATTAGGCAAGACTTTCTATGAAAGCCATGTCAATAACAATCTATGAGCACATTCATAGCACATTACGGTGCATTCATAATTAAATACATGGATATGAATATTTATAAAAAGGCATTTATAAATATATTAAGAGCATTTTGACTGTCAAAATAAGATACCGTAATTCTTCATTAATTCTTATTCTGACCATTATAATGCATTATGATGGTACCTACAATGCATTGTACAGGACAGCCTTAAGTAATGTATTAAACAAATGTATTCGCTGTGACGAGTATAATAATTCTAATTTCGAAAACATCAGTTAAAGGTGCCCAACCAACACAGCACAAAAACATTAACATTTTAATGCACTTTAAAATGTTCATAAGAATTTGTATGGATAACTACACTGAAATAAATGTCTAGCTAAAAATAAGGCTTACACGTCCATCCTTCTGTTGTTTATATTTTTTGGCTTTTATTAAATAACCATCAATCCTGGTTATGGGTCAAAATACCTGTCTTCAATTCAGTGGTGTACAAGACACATCCATGCATAAATTTCAAAGGAAAACCACCAGTTCTTAATTACCATGCCAGATTTGATCTGCGGGAGTCATAGGTCAGTTCTGGGGTGAATTCACTTATGTTTCGATTCACTTGAACCACACAGAGTTATGTCTCAGATTATGTCTTTAACAAATTTACCAAAGTGGTCCTTCACCTCATTAAATGACATTATGAGGTCGCCATACATGGAAAGACATTAAAAACATTCCATAGCTGCCAAAAAACATTAATGTCTAAATTTATCGGTCAACATTAAGGCCAAACTTTATTATGGTGGCTTTAAATCAGGCTCCCAGTTTGGGCTCCTGTTTCCTCAAAGCTGTGGCTCTGCTCCCATGGTGCGGACGCAGCGTTCTCCGTAAGGGAACCATGGCTATAATCCTCAGGGTCTTTGGCCAATAAATCACCCAGGTCCATCCTATGAAACTCAAATCCCTAGCAAAGAATAAATGCGATGTTTTATTTTTATTGGATACCTTTCAAGAATTAGTTTTTTAATATGTCTCCAATAATAATCTTTTTACCAAATTCACTGGAAGAAGACACATCCATTGTCCTTTCCTGCCACGCTAAGATATTCAGTAATGAGCTACAGACTTGGCCCCATGCAGATCAATGCTAGAATGTAAAATCAGCAAACACACCAATGCAATCTCTGGAAGTTGCCTCATATGAAAGTAGTGGCCCAGTAAAATGACCGTTACATTCAGGCCAATTAGGTAAACAAAATCCCAGCTTGCAGTTTCCACAGGGATCAATACGACTCTTAGTAATGAGTTAAAATTGTGTATAAAGATTTTGCCACACTTGAGAAATCTGTAAGGTCACTGCCAAGAGATTGAAGGTGTAGGTGACATCATGCGTTTGGGGCCTACCTGGCTTATCTCAGTGTTTCTTAGCCATAACATAATTTTTATGGTCAGAATAACAGAAAGCATTCACTTTGATGGAAGGTTGACAAGGGTGCTGGGAGACAGGGAGGAAGACATCCACTTAAAGGTAGCACAAGATGTATTACTATATGTATGCTTTGCAGGCACTTATCTAAAGCAGTTTGCATAGAGTCGGATGGTTGAATATATTCAGGTTAACGACTTTACTTAAAGGAACAGGACAGCTTGCACCTTTGGGCTTTTTTAGACAAAAGTTGTTTTTCATTGGAACCCCCATGCCATTACTGAAGGCTACTGCCATTCCTACAGTGTAACCCAGACAAGGAGGCACGTCTTGGAATACAGAGTTGATAGAGATCATGTGAAGAGTTTCACAAGATCTATCAAGGGACTCATGTCTGGCTTGTCTCTAACAAACACCAGATAAACAGTCTCCAAGCCAAACAAGGGGCTGGACTGCCATGTCCATCATGTTTTGACCTCAGTAACAGAGACAATAAGTTCATTTCATATGCAGTCATCCTGCGAAGTGTGCTCACCTCTCACAGCAAACTATCTCAGTCAGGTATCTCACAGTGCACCCGCAGGTCTACTAGGATATAAGGAAGAGCACATCTGACCTGCCCCAATTCCAGATCCCCTGAACACAGGCATGATAACAGAGTGGGTGTATTACAGCTGCTACCATCCTACTGTGGAAGTCCCTGGCCCCTTACCCCGCCCCCCATAAACCCCTGGGGGTCAATCACCGGAGGGGGTACCAGCGAAGAAACTCATGTGGCGCCTGTGGTGAGGAGAACGTGGGCCGGGTGGGCCCACTCGGCCTATGGCGGTCCGCCACATCAGAGAGTGGCCCAGACGGCTTCAACGCCTGCCATGGTGTTGTGCCAGGCTGTTATGCATACACAGTGATGCAGACTTCAACATGAAATAAATTAGTTTAAATGCACCCTCTCCAGTGAGCCCTAATTGAGAGCAGGCCTTTGTTTCAATTGTCTTTTACACCAGAGCTGCATCACATTACACCCCGGTGCACTAAAGCTTTGCTTGCCCACTGAGGGAGACTTTGGAGAGAAATAAGCGGAGAAGGTCAGATGCCAAGATGCTCAACTTACGCTTAAGTCCAACTCTGAGTCTAAGATGACTCCTGTTGTCTATTGAATTGTGTGGAAGAACCAAGAAATTCAAATCATTTTGCCGTTCATACTGTTTTACAGGGAATCCTAGCATCATGTGCTGAGACACAGGAATCTTGTTGAGGACAACAGTGCGGAATGGAAAGGGCAGTTCCACCTAATCCACCATAGGCTACTTTTCAGTAGTACTTGTTTGTTAAATATTTGGAATTAGAAAATATGACATTGGCCCAGAAAATGGTCTTTTTGCTGCATCTGCTGACCTTGTTAGTGAAATACACACCATATATTTTCAGTTACTGCATGTCTAGTCAGGGTCATCACGATATGAAGATTGGAAAATGGTACAATCTAAAGCATGGTTAACTCTATATTGAACTTAAACACACACTATAGACAATGTGGAGTCATCAGTTCATCTCAGCATATATTTGGATTGTGGGAGGAAGCTGGAACAAACCAAACACATAAACTAGGGGACAACCTGCAAATTTGAGCCCACAGCCCTGAGTCACCAAACCCCCAGTGCCTTCAGTCATGACTCTAAGCTCACAAAACCTGAATTAGAACCTGGGACAAAGCCTTTAGATCCCACAAGACTGTATAATGCCAGGTCTTCCTCCACCAAGGCAAACAACAAGACTGACCACGGGATCTCCGCGTGACGGAAAAATCTCACTGACCTTTAAATAAAGTGGCTGCTACTGCTTGGAGGAAGAAAAGAAGCAGAACATCTGGCTACACTGAAGACACCATCTGAACCTCATCTTTGGCTAGAGCAAGCGAATGCTGACAGCTTGCTCCAAGCCTTCAGACGGAATCTCAGCGGAATCCTATTTTCCTCTCGGTTTGCCACTCGCTGCCCAGGCAGAATCAGGCAGGCATGCTGGGAATGTGTGCAAACGAAATGGTGCAGTCTGTTCTTGCTCGACAGCCAATCCACAGTCTGATTTCCCCCCCCCCCCCCAAATCAATTGATGAGATATTAGACCTAAGAGAAATATGTGCACTTAGGATCTCCTACATCAACTTAAATAACAGACTTGCCACATGCCGGGCAGTGAATCCAGCCTCACTGGGACATTACATAGCAAACCAACCATTTGAGGCTTTGGACACGTCCTGTGACCACTCCGGGGGGTGCTAAACTTGTGCAGCAGGGACTTAAAGCAAACTGAGCTGGCACAAGGTCTGGGGTTTCACAGAGGCACGTTTCACTCTGGATCAAACCACTCTCATACCAGAGAGAGGTCATTCATCTTGTCACGTTTATGGGGTCTGCTGCCTCTTCCCTGCTCATTTCAGCATGGGGTCCGAGGGGGGGCGAGCGAGGGGCACACCCCCAAAACCAAAGACCCAGGGCAAATTTTCACATGGATTTCTGCGGTTGTGGTCGTTTGCTTATGCCGACCCAATTACAGTGTTCAGTGTGCGACGGTGCCAGAAAACAAATTAGACAAAAAAGATCCCTCAAACAGATACCGTTATAAGAACATTTTTCAGTCATTACTCACGAGTAATTAAAATGTACTCTAAGATTCCAAAAAATATCCGTACAATAATTTTTCATTATTGTATTATTGAGTTTACTTTTCTTTAACCAGGTGAATTACACGCACACACACACACACACACACACGCACACACACACACACACGCACACACACACACAAAGAAGCATACACATATATATTAATTAACGTAGTAGAATGTATACAGCCATGGAAAAAAATAAGGGACCACTCTGAATTTTTAAACAAACCTACATTTTTTAAATCAAGGCTTAATCAATTAAATAAATAGAAGGCTACACTGAGCAGCACGCTGCTTCCAGGTTCATATTTTCTCTTAACGACAGCAGTACACAAGAATGAGGTGAAGCAGGAGACACTGGGAACGACCAGAAACCAGCCAGGTAAAGAGTGGAAGTGACTTTCTAATGCTAGAGACGACCGCTAACTTACCTGGCAGTTTCTCATGAATCATTGGGTGGCATCAAATGACCATCAAAAGGAATGGGAAACAGTGAGTGCAGGTATGAAGTGCACTGCTAGGACAGTTCATATTAGGCTCCTAGATGCAAGACTGTCAACCTCTGTTAACGGCATAAAATTGCACATACAACCTACAACTGCTTGACCTACTTTGGTACGGATCAAATGCAAGAAAAAAACTATTCTATCCAAACCATTTTATGTTTAATGTGAGGTTAAACTGCCTTACAGCTAATCATTTGTTAAAAGTGATAAAGGTAGTTATTAGATATTTGAGTTATGTTATTAGCTAAAAACCTGCCTTGTAGCCAGTTTCCATAGCAAGTTTGCCAATTTCTGAGTTACCACTAATTGTTTAGTAATACTTGTTTGTCTTTCCAATAAAGGGTAAAATCTATTAGTTTTAAAGGCAGACGCGACAAAAGTTAATAGCTAAAGGACAAATTAATCTTGTTAAACAGCAAAGCTCTTTACACAACTGTATAATTCCAAAGAGGGAAAATCATACATATTGCTCTTTCCACTTTAAGAACAAGGCTTTTCGATCACATACGACAGTTTCGCAGGTCAGCATGGAAGGTCAAGCAACGCAAAAAAATGCAGAATGCAGCCACAACACGAACTACATTTTTGTGGCTATCACCACGGCAACACAGCGGCCTGCGGTCCCTCTCATTATTGTTTTTATTCTGTGACTAAACAAATAAAGGCTGAAGGGTTACAGCTGGAACATGGAAACAATTTTCCAATTTCCATAATCTCCTCATTAAGAAAACAAAATAGAAAAAACATTGTTTTTATTTATTTTTGATATTTTTAGACTGTAGCTATGACAGGGAATTGATGGGCTCTCGTGGTGATGTTTGTTCTGTTTCCATTTTCTGCACTGTTTATTATTATTATTAGTTATTGATTTTTTTTGTTATGGGGCTGTTGTTGTGCTCAGACTGCATGGTAAGGGTCTGAGAAAATGAATCTCTGTATTTCTACTTTGAAGGAACTTCGAGAATATTCAAACCAAGAGCATGTGCCTATCCATGTGAGATAACGAGCAAATGAATGGCTAGAAATTAAGTGATGGGGGTACTTTCCACTCAAGGTGTTTACTCAAAATGTGGGGTTCTAAGAGCTCTTGGTAACTGAAACAACCTAGAAACACTTTCCAGCCGATGCATACCTACCAAAAGCCTAATATTGCGAGCCTTGTACCTGGCATACTTCTCCATGGCAATCAAGACTGGTTTACATAAATGACTTAAGCAGTCATTCATTTTTAATTAACCCTTGCAGATCTGAGTACATAGAGATGTATTTGATCTCAGAAAACATACAGCTTTTGATAGGTAACATGGGATGTCATTGAAGAACATGGATCCAATACACATCTAAATGTGTGGAATTTAATTCCCTCTGAATAATGTTATTCTAGAACAAATATTGGAAGGGCATAGACAGTCACCTCCCAGCCCCACTGACGCCATTGTGGGACTGTAATTCAGTAAAGGCACATTGGGCATGGCTTTGGAGGAGAACCGAACGATAACATACACAACCTCGCCTCTTTGAAATGAGAGACTCACACACCCTGTGCTGTGTGACCTCCAATAAATGTTCAGCCATGTGCACATGAGTGCTGAATGAAGCCATCCCTTCATGGAATGCACAAAGCACAGCTCACGCAAGAGTTCTAGTGACCTTCCTGTGCTTTTTTTTTTCCACCAAACCATAATGAGTATTATTGTTCTGACGAACATAATAAAGTTTTTTAAAGCCTTTTGTCAAATTAATGTACAATTATTTCAATACTCAAAGTACGCTTAACATTAGCTATTGCCAATGTGGCTACGGGGAAAGAAAACACGTGTCCTGCCCTCTGTGGGTTGACTTGAAGAGTACTTTATAATTTGTCCCATCAATGCTGAATTCCAAAACCATTATATGGGCGCATTCAGCTATAATTGCTTTTTTTGAGTGAGTGTAGTGAGGACCCTGTTTATTGCTCTCGCTGTTTTTGGCAGTAGACGGTAATAATTTCGAATTAAGCAAAAGTATGCACTTGTTTACTTATTGTAAACGCTACAAAATGTACCCTTGGTTGCACACTGGGATACAAAGACAACCAGGATCAGGCACACGTGCTGCGGAGGAGCGCACGGCCCAGAACCGAGCTTGCCTGTGCTGCACTGCTTTAACCTTGCCCCCATGCTAAGTGTCCCGCCTTTTTCTACGCTACATGGCCTTAGGAAAAGGTAGAGAAAGGACCCATGAAGGATTATAGAATCAACTCTGTTGTCAACTTAAATCGAGCTTGACTATGAGAGCACTTTGAAGCGTATCTTCATATCTAAGCCTGGGAAGTCAAGAGGAGCGCCTTCGTCTAGTATCCTTACATCTTTGCCACATGTTACCAGTAGAAGCACAAACAAGTGGGGGATGTTCTTATTGTACACTAAAGCCCTATAGTCACACTCAACCCCCTTAAAGTTACAGATGCACCTACCTGACCAGGAATGAGGGGCTCTTTGTCATCGATGTCAATGAGAACTTCATCGCGCGGCGTTTGGCAGCTATCATCTGAGAGTATAAAAATATTTTTTCTGTTTATTCATTTGCCACCAGATCATCCCTCCAAACTGTAGTCTTGCTGCATTAAGTACAAATTGCATTTGCAAGTTGGTGTTGAGATCCTGCAGTGTTACTTAACTACAATCACTTCTTCCTTACTTCTGCCCAAAAATTTTTCTTCCTTTCTACTGTACATCCAAAGTCCATTATATTCAGAGTAGCTGAATGCCCAGAACACAACTACAGGACACTATTTACTCATGCCACACCCCAGCAGACACACTTGTGGTATAGATTATTATATTGTACATGTAGTAATCCAATTTTACCTGATCAGATGCGTGACTATTAATAATCCCGACTATGTATCTGCGCTGGATATCACCGGCCACACGCCTTGTACTGCATTAACTGCATGGCCGTTATAGCCGAACAGAAATACAGCTAAAAGCGGCCCTGGAGACCAAATTGTTTGTCCATTATAAGCGAAATTCCGTTATATGCCAGTCCGCTATATCCGATGCTTTTTCTGCATGTTCTAAAAGGCGCACGGCCGGGACCTCATCCGGTAAAGACAACATTCCATTATAAGCGAGTCCACTATAACAGGATTTTACTGTAATTACCAAGAGTGTTGCCTTATTGCCACCTATGAGCCATAGATGGAAGTGTTTTCCAAAATAAAACAACAAAATGCTGCACGGCCCAGTGGTTGGGGACCCCTGTTCTAGTACATTCTTTTCCCATATATGTTTCCCTCCTCTGCATCACATATCTGGTCCATATAACTCCTCAACTGCAACTATTTTCAGCTACATCCCTTTTTCACCCTGGCTGTCCCACCATTCTTGTCCAGCTTACCCAGTTGCTCCTCATCCGCATCTCCATCCAGGTCCTGAGGCACACAGCGGAACTCCTCCAGCGAGCTAATGGTGCACTGTCCCACCACAGGTTTACGGCCAAACTGCCGGTTGTCGATCACCTTCACCACGATGGGGGGCATGTACAGTTCCTCGCGTGGCAAGTGCTGTCATTGTGCCGTGGCATCGTGTCGACGTCAGGAACACAGGAAAACATTATTATTAGTCTTCTGCATGGAGATTGCACAAGGGGTGGGATAAATAAGGAAGTCACCACATAAATATGGACATTAATTTCAAATTCCTGAAGTCATTATCATGAGCACACCTACAAAGGTGGGTTTTATTAGGCCAATTAGAATACCAATTAGCGGCATATATCAAAAATATATTAGGGCAGACAGTTAAGATATTACTTTCACATGAGTACGAGTTTTCGAGTTTCGTATGAGTTTTCAAAGCAAACAGAATTCCAAAGGGGGCAGATAGTCACTGCATGAAATGCAGGCACATTGGTTACAAAAACTACAAAGAATTTAATGTGTCAATAGGCACAGCTTCAGAAATGATAAGAATGTATGTCAAACATGCAAATTGCATAAGCAACGAGGAACAGTGACCGCTGAAGCTTACAGAGTGGGACGGATAGATCCCTAATGGCATCTCTGATCACCACAAAAGTACAGCCTCAAAAACGACCACAAAACTGAATCAGCACCTTTGTAACCCAGTCTCAGCAAAAACTTTGTACGTTGCAAGTTTCACTAAACTGAAATTTATGGCAGGGCTGCTGTTCGAAAACCACTTGCATACCTCAAGTGGCTAATGCATAACCTGCTATAAGTAACACAAAACCTTGGCTCGTATGACAGCACAGCAAGACAGAGTGCAGCTGTTCAGAAGGCAAACTATGGACTTTCACTTTATTATATATATAATCTTAATATGTTGTTGGGAGCTTCTGTCATTTTGTCCACCCATCACCGAAACTGCTTAACCTCAACTGGGGTCACAGGAGCCTACCCCAGGAACAATGGGTGCAGGTAGGAACCAACCGTGGGCAGGTGCCAACACACCACAGAGTGCACACACTCACACAGCCATCTTACAGTCACTAATAAACCTTAACTTTTTGGACTCTGGGAGGAAACCCACACAAACACAGGGGGAACACACACACTCCACAGAGAAAGGTCCTACAACCGATCCAGGGACCGAACCCAGCACCTTCTCACTGTCAGGCAACAGCACTAACCGCTGCCCCACCACGCCGCCCTCACTGTGCCCACCCCCCATGTATTAAGTGGACGTAGTGCTAATAACACCCAAAGACAAAGACACCTAGGCTTATTTGGTTCACATAACAAAATCTTGAATGGAAAACACCAAATCCTTCCTTTGTAATGGCTTGGACAGGGTTAATAGGGGAAATGCTGGCTCACCACGTCAAGGAACAGCGTGTTGATATCAAAGTTAGGCTTCTTCTTAGCATTACGGATGACACAGGACTGTGCCACGCTGCCTCCACACTCCACCTGAAGGCTGGGAGATGTCACGCTGGCCAACTGGAAGCTCTTCAGGTTCCGGACTCCCCATGCCAGGATCTGAAGCGGGGAGCCACCGAAAGGAGAGTTAAGGAGAAGGGAAGAAAGGAGAGTGACAGAGGGGAGTGGCAGGGCACAGTTGGCAGTAGAAGATTCCAGTGACAACTTGCAGTGCAGGCCAGAGGAGAGACGACACAGGTTCAGTGTACCAAGTGACCAGAGGTATACAGTCAAGTGAAACGCAGGAAATTACATGGTTATTAAGTCAGGTATCATGAGAGCAACTTAGCATAGAGTTTTACATTTGGATGATTCCGTTTTACTGTTTCCATTCCCAAGAACATCAAAATGGCAGAAGGCGACCAATCAATGCTGAGGCCGAATCCAAGGGGCAGTCAGAAGCGACGCAAACGCCATCAGGCAGCCAGTGGCGCCATCTCACCTCGATAGCTGTGCGCTGCAGGACGGGCTTTATGCCCTGAGGCACTATGTAGACATTGGGCTGCCGCTGGGGGGGTGGGTAGGGCAGGTCTGAGTCTGTGGGCTGAGGCAGGAAAACACAGGGAGGTCAAAACCACAAGGTCCCCCTGGAAATGCCTATAAGCCTCATAGCTATCTGCACCTTAGCCTGAGCTCATTTAGTTCACTGAGGTATATATATTTTATTCTTTAATATATTTTTGCTATTTCTATCCTAAACCAACATGCAAATAAGACACCAAAATATATTAAAAGAATAAGGGTGTAACTCTTTAATAGAAGGAGGAATGATCTTGTTAGCATTTAGATTCCTCTTTATTTAGTTAAAACACAATGTCGCCATATATGTCTGTCTCAGTGAGTATGTAAACCTTTTTAAAGCACAAAATGACACGGGCAAGGGCAGTTAATTTGTTAAATGCATCGACAGCATACCCTGGCTTAGTTTCAACCATAAATCACAACATATCACATAATGCATGTTTTTGATTTATTCATGCAATTACCAAATGTATTACACTTAAGTTTTGGAATTCATTTACAGAAATATGCATATGGTTAAAACGCCCAACTGCAGACAGACAACGTTTCTAATTACAGACAAGACAGATGTTGCGAAGCGAGAGGCCAAGATGCCAACAGCGAATGCGGAAAGGAACCAGTAAAGGCAGCAGTTCATTTAATGACCATTCTCAGGATTGCCCACAAGGGGCAGCATACTTAGAAAAGGTTACACAGTGCATGCGGGTTGGAAAGTAGAAGCAATTAAGCCAATCATTAAGCGACATTGATAATAGCAAAGACATTTTAACTGTTGGGCCAGTGTTCCCCAGTTATTGTCCTGGCCAGATTCCATCACATTTTGTAGATTTACCTGCTGAGGAGGGAAATCTGCAAACTGTGTAGCAAACTGCCCCTCCAGGACAGGAATTGGGGAACCCTAGCTGTGTTAGACAATTCAATAAACAAATTAAAGCCTTATAGTGATATATTAATTTGGATTTAATTACGGTCATGCACAGCATAACAACGTTTTGATTAATATGGACCACATATACAATTGGGGTTCTATAAGATTATAATACTTGTTATTGATTATAAACAACTACATTACTGATTTATGTTTTTACTATACTGTACTTTTCTCTGTTATTTTAGAGTGGACTCTTTCTACTTATGAAAAAAGTTTACTGTATAACATATAGTGTGTAAGTTCTCCATGATCCAGAAATCACATCATCATGCATTTCTCAGAATGTATCTCTGTCAATATATGACACACGGTAGTACAGTCGTGGCCAAAAGTTTTGAGAATGACACAAGAATTGCTTTTCACAAAGTTTACTGCTTCAGTTTGTGTAGATTTTCTTGTCAGATGTTTTTATGGTATACTGAAGTATAATTACAAGCATCAAAGGCTATTATTGACAATTACATTAAGTTTATGCAAAGAGTCAATATTTGTAGTGTTGACCCTACTTTTTGAACACCTCTGCAATTCATCCCTGGTATTGGAATTCTGGGCCAAATCCTGACTGATGGCATCCCATTCTTGCATAATCAATGCTTGGAGTTTGTCAGAATTTGTGGGTTTTTGTTTGTCCGCCCGCTTCTTGAGGATTTACCACAAGTTCTCAATGAGATTAAGGTCTGGGGAGTTTCCAGGCCAGGGACCCAAATTGTCGATGTTTTGTTCCCTGAGCCACTGAGTTATCACGGTTAGCACGGTGCTCCATCATGCTGGAAAAGGCATTGTTCATCACCAAATTGCCCTTGGATGGTTGGGAGGATGTTTGGTACCATTCTTTATTCATGGCTGTGTTCTTAGGTAAATTTGTGGGTGAGCCCACTCCCCTGGCCGAGAAGCAACCCCACACATGAATGGTCTCAGGATGCTTTACTGTTGGCATGACACAGGACTGATGTTAGCACTCACACCTTTTCTTATCTGGAAAATCCCTTTCCCCAGATGCCTCAAACAATCAGAAAGGGGATTCATCAGAGAAAATGACTTTACCCCAGTCCTCAGCAGTCAAATCCCTGTACCTTCTGCCGAATAGCAGTCTGTCCCTGATGTTTTTCTGGGAAAGAAGTGGCTTCTTTGCTGCCCTTCTTGACACCAGGCCATCATCCGAAATTCTTCATTTCACTGAGGGTGGAGATGCACTCACACCTGCCTGCTGCCATTCCTGAATAAGCTCTGCACTAGTGGTGCCCCGATCCCACAGCTGGGTCAGCTTTAGGAGATGGTCCTGGCGCTTGCTGGACTTTCCTGGGCACCCTGAAGCCATCTTCACAACAACGGAACCTCTCATCCTGGAACCTCTCTTGATGATCCGATAAATGGTTGATTTAGTCTTACTAGCAGCAACATCCTTGCCGGTGAAGCTATTTTTGTGCAAAGCTGTACATGTTTCCTTGCAGGTAACCATGGTAACCGTGGTTAACGGAGGAAGAACAATTATTTCAAGCACCAGCCTCCTTTTAAAGCATCCAGTCTGCTATTCTAACTCAATCAGCATGACAGACTGATCTCCAGCCTTATTCTTGTCAACAATCTCACCTGTGTTAACAGGAGAATCACTGAATCATTTTGCGGCGGGGCTGAAATGCAGTGGAAATGGGTTTTTTGGGATTAAATGGATTTTCATGGCAAAGAGGGACTTTGCAATTAGTTGCAAATCTGATCACTCTTCATAACATTCTGGAGTATAAGCAAATTGCCATCATAAAAGTTGAAGCAGCAGACTTTGTTAAAATTAATATTTGTGTCATTCTCAAAACTTTTGGCCACAGTTGTACAAAGAATTACCGAATGTTGATGCACATTTTGTCGCGTATGCATATGTGTTTGGGTTTGAGTAGGCACTTTAGGTATATGGTGCTTGGACACTGCATTTCATCTTTGAGCTGATATAGAGGTTCAGCCCCTCCATAGTACCCCGTCAGCTCCAAAACTGAGTTACAGAATCAGGCAGAGCAGCATGAGCTAAATGTCCTTGGTGTGGATGGGGTAGGTACTGAGCAGTACAGTTAGATGATGTTACAGGTAGGTATTTTTGGGATAACGAGCAAATGGAGACGACATAGACATTGCAATTTATGCTTTTCTTCTTTTTTATGGCGAAGGGGGGGGGGGTTGTGCTGTACCCATTGCTGCAGATTCTCAGAGAGGAATCCAGGGAAGATGAGCTAGGATACAACCCCCCAGGACAGAGCGCAGATGGAGAAGCAGGGGATAGTGGAGAGAGAGGTACAGAGCAGGTTAAAACACTCATAAAATCCAGCAAATACTAACAACCAGGAAGTGGACACCTTCACTGAAAAGTATACAGTGGTACCTCGGTTCTAGGTCCGTTCCAGACTCCGGATTGAATCCTAAAAAAATTGAGTTATGATCGAATTTTTCCCATAAGAAATAATGGAAAAGCAATGAATTGCTTCCCGGCCCCAAAAATTACACCTAAATATGTTTTTTTAAGCATTTAAACACAAAATGAACAGGATAAAAAAGAAGAGTATTTTCTTCTTAATGGCTTCCAAAACGATAAAGATCTTATTCCAACATTACCCCTGTCCTGCCCCGATAGTCCGCTCCTTCCGTGTGCCACGCCCCCTCGTTAACCTCGTGTGGGATC
>JABFEA020000017.1:21971877-21998668 GCA_019775915.2 Cyphomyrus plagiostoma | reverse complement strand
TTAGATGCATTGCGACCTCTCACCCGGCTGCACAAACTGGAACCGCCTCCGTGATGACACACCTTTGCCCTTATTGGAGTTTAGTTACACGAATGACGTTTGTATCCCAGGTAGGTCCCATGCGTTATCTGCTATTTCTCCCGAATATCACGTAAAGTAATGAGAACCGGTTTTCGGTTTATTTACCTGGTAAAATAAAGTTTAAATAAATTACATAAATGCTGTACTAGTTCACGTAAGTTAGTGGTTTATTTATTGTTCGTTACTGTAATGTTGCACTTCTTTATTTAGTTAATCGTCCAGTCTGTGAAGAAGGCATTCAAGTAAGAATTGCATTTTAGTATAACTCATTTCCTGGCGCGTACAATTTATATTAGGTCAGCGTTCACGGTTTGACTTCTGATATTTAGATCGAGTTCTAGGTCAAACTAGTTTGTTCGACTTTCATGAAATTTGAGTTCTAGTGAGTTCGAGAACCGAGGTACCACTGTATATAGTTATGCAAATTAAGTCTATGGGATTAATAAATACATGAAAAAATATTCCACATTTCATGCTTCTTTACGCTGATTATAGTGGAAGCTAATTCTATTTGTAGAATGTATCCCTGAATCTTGGATGATTCAACGAACAGCATGAAACTAGTAGCGCCCTGTTTGGTGGCACTAACCTCATCCAGTGTGTGAGTGGTAAGCAGGGGCTCTCCCTAAAGGAGTAAAATACAGGTTACTTAACAGGCAGAACAGGAACAATATCACAACCTTTATATTTCCATTTAGTTCATTCCGTGACCAACAATCTATCCCAATTCCAAGAACTAAGGGTAACAGGATTGGTCTGGGTTTGGGGCCCACTATGAAATGCTTTCATGGGGCCCAAACTCTGTAGTGGTGCCCCTGCCAGGAACTCTGATCGAGTGAGAATAATATTCTACACGACATATCTCTTCATTAATGGGATTATAATGCAAAAGGCCTGCTGTGCTCTTCTTCTTCAAGGTCCAATCACCAGAAAATTTGAACATGAACATGTTATCACAGTGTTTTCATAGCATCAGCTGGCAGAGTCACACTTTGGAAAATACCCCACAAATGGCCGTTCTGAAGAACTTTGGCAAGGGAAACACGTACAATACGAGTCCATCCATCAAGCCGACCAAGCCAATGGCACGGAGTCAAACTGAAATAACAGGAAACCGCAAATTACATAATCCACCTATATAGCCAGATTATTAATTGGAGTGGCTCCGATTTATTTTTCTCATTACCCTAACATCCTTTGAATACGTAATAATGGCATTTTGTTTTAAACACCCTGATATCCTGTGAACTTGGGGTCTGGGGTTAAGCATGTTTTCAATTAGCCGTCCATCCCTCCAGCAGGCACCAGACCTTCTGGGAATATTAATGGGTGTGAGATGATTGGGTCTGCTCCAGTAGGGCTGAAACCCAGAAACAGAGCTACATAAAAACGCCCTACATAATCAAAGTAATGGAAACAGTACCATGAATCAACATAAGATCATAGACCAAAAAGGTCTAATTATAATCAGATTGTAGATTTATCTGTGCGACAATCAAAACAATAGTGACCAGTCTGAAATGCCATACGACACTGCAGTGCATCATAGCCTGGTCCAGTTATGGTTGGTAGCTAAGGCAAATTGTGATGCTGTTGCCCCAGCAGCAAGGTATAGAGCCTGAATGCCTCAGTGAGGTGGATGAAATACTTGTATAGCATAAAGTAACAAGATAAAAAATAAAATGCATCCACTACAAGTTTATGGAGTTCCATGCCCAGAAAGTATAAGCTTGTTTAGTTCCATGCCCAGAAAGTATAAGCTTGTTTAGTTCCATGCCCAGAAAGTTTAAGCTTGTTTAGATAGTGGGTCCTCATCAACAGTCATCAGCGGAAACTGGCCCTCCAAGAATGTGAGCATATGCACTCCTGCACCAGCTGCGTGTGGTGATGGGGTTTTATCCAGAGATCTCTAGGTAGAAGCATGGCCACAGCCTTAAGCAAGTCACTGTGGGTGGCTTGACCAGGGTATAAGTGTGCAGTTTAATTGGATTTCCCCTTGATTATTCCACTTTAACCCAAGCCAGCTGGGTCAGTTGTGGAGAGGGGCCTGTCTTTGGAAGTCTTTAGCAAAGACCATCTTGCTATTCCCAGCAGAAGAGTCAACATTCTGTAGCAAGACTGATCAGAATATTGGAGAAATCCAGGTATGATGGATTTATTGACTTTTAGGGATTGGATCCAATTATCCCATCACGGTTGCCTGATACAGGAGTATAGACCCATGTCCACAGGGAAGACAGTCACAGACAAACGGACTGGGTGGGGCTACCCAGGACAGGATGGAACAGAGTGGGATGGGATGGGCTGGAACCACCGTAACGGGACTAACCTCCTGACCAGGGATGTGATGGATTGCGGGCTGTGGGAAAATAGACAGAGAGAGAGAGAGAGAGAGAGCAGTTAATGAGTCTCAAATGAAGGGAATGACATCATAGGACATTATTAAATTAGCCCCTAACTTCTGGGAAAGAAGCCTGTTCACATGTGAATGCAAACTCGTCAAAAAGCAAAGGGCAAGACCCCAGGGAACCCCTGCTCGCCTGGGACAACATGGGCTTCATCTGCCAGTGGTTTGGCCCTCACACTTTCACCTCCTACTCATGCTACACTCATGCCAAATGAATCCAAATTTAAGACTAAGTGGTTTTCAGAAATGTAACCAGGTACATCTACAGATCCCATTTCGTGGTACACCATTATGCAGACAAATCCATTAACATCAATGCAACTGAGAGATGCTTTAGGATGACTCAGTAGGGAATGCCATACTATCAAAGACTAATGAATAACTGACCATGGGCATCTATCACAGGTAAATTGAACCCTTTATTAGACTTACATGGCATTGGCGTACCCATCTACCCTCATCAATCCTGTGTCATGAATATCAAGAATACAAATAGTACTTATAGTAGTTAAATAATATTCAGTTAACCGGGAACCAAGTTCTGTGGCATAGAGCTGCCTAAATATCACTCCTGCAATCTAAGACCATCCTTTGATTGATCGACCGTGTCCAATCCAGCATCCGTTATCTCCAGCATTCCCCTGAGGTTAAACCAGTGCTGTTCTCACCTTCTCTCTCTGGATTAGCTCAAATGCTGCCAGCAGCGCCCCAGCAGGCTTCCCGTTCCTCAGAATGGGGTACCAGGCAAGGCGTGGTGCAGGCACCATGGAAGGCCGACACACACAGCTGCCCAGAAATTCATCTGCCCCCTAGACAATAAGGTCGGCAGGGTTAGTCTGAGTATCTCCCACAAGGTGATGTCTTTTTTTTTTGTACTCATTTTGTACACAATGGAAGGTAAAGCATGTATCAAATCAATAGTCTTCATTGTTATCCCACTGAGATGCAAGTCTACAATGAGACAAAAATGCAACCCGTACAAAAACTACAGGAGCCACAAATACACAGGACCCATGCAGATAATATGGTAGAAAAGTGCAGTGTGATGCAATAAATACAGCGCGTTACAAATCACTACACCTTGGATGCTATCGTTACAGGACAGCAAGGGTTAAGCTTGACTCTAACATATGACCATGATGTAGCGGCATGAGGAATATCTGCACTAGGCACCTCATTAATGGTGCTAAAGGAATTATTATGAACAGGATGTTCAGGAAGACAACCTGCTCTACAAATGGGTAATAAATTGCTTTGAACAGCAGTTCAGCATCAGTTTTCTTTTATTTTTTATGTTAAGACAAAACAAGTTGTTACTATAAGAAAATATTGCCCTCAGAGGATTGGCATCATGTCATAAGGAGTTGGCACTTACATAGGTGTCTTGGTCATAGAGTTCCACCATAATGTTTGGGGGGTCACGCTCTGTGACGCGCGAGTCCCCGAATATTTCAATTTCATAAAATATGAGAGTCTGGTCCCATATCGGGTTGAGTGTGTTGCGAATGGTCACAGTCTTCTGACTCTGATGGAGAAAGGACACAATGGCATAGGGGTCTGCAGAAGAACACACAAAATCGGTTGGTTAGATATCTGTACTGGATGTTGCTTAGCATAATCAGCACATACCCCAGTGCAAGGACTGCATGTGAGCCCCACTAACATCTACATCAGCTCTCACCCTGGAAGCTGCACCCCTAAGCAAAGTCATGTGATCTGTGATGTGCTGCATGACTGTCCCTGTGTGCCACACTGTGTGAATTAAAGTAAACTTTAAAGAACATTTCTTCATACTGCTTTGAGGTGCAAGCAGAATGGGATTCTCAAAAAGAACACATCTTAATCTTCTCACGTTCAATTCCATCGCTAAAATCAGAAATTCCCATAAATTTTTTGGCACACATGAGCGTGAGTTTCTTCTGTTTTAAGAGAAATGGGAAACAGTTTTTAGACTTATATGTACCAAAAAAGGAGAATAAAGAATAATGACATCAGCGGCTTAGGAATGCCTGAAATCAGAGGGACGGTCTCCAAAGTTTATTATTTTGAGCTACCTAAAGAGGCTCGACGGGAACATTTAGTTTGGAAGCCAAGAGAGACACTATTCCCAGCTCTGGGTCGACCTTCGCTCCTTTGAAAAAATATATTACTTCAAATAAACACAGAAACAAACAAAAGCCTCTGCGAGGAGGTTCTGTTCTGCAGAAGTCAGTTAAGAGCAGAGGGGAAATAAACATGGAGTAGATCTCACTGAACCATGACATGTAAATAAATATGATGGGACAGCACCACGTCAACACCCCTGCTGCAAGTAGGAGAGACAGGGGAGGCAGGGACACCGACAGCAAAAAGGTTAGACACTGGGGGTGTGATGAAGGTTGAGGAATGGAGGCCGGTATCCCCTCCTGGCTGTGAGTAACCAGCTGCACAGAGCAGCTGTAAGGTGCTATACACCAATGGTTCCCAACTCAGACATTGCACGTTTTGCTGGGAGCTGGGAGGGATTCCCCAAGGACCGGGTTGGGAAACACTGCCCTACACCACATCAAGGTCAGGGGTTACCATCCTAGCTGATTCAGCTGCATCTGCTGCGAGAAGCCCCAAGTGACTAACAATAACATTAAACAAACATAAGAATGATTCCATATAAATAACTCTTACACATAAATCTGCATTTTCTAAACTTAGCACAGTTCTTTATCCCGTAAAAAACAATCGTGCATCGCTAAAGGGGCAAAACGGAATGAGACCCGCAGCAACAAATGTTCACCGACACAACGTGTCATGAGTTCACAATCAATCATGCAGCCTATGAGTAAGTAGTGCTAATCCTGTTAGTGGCTGCACTACTGGGTTGGGTTTAAGTCTTGCATCAGTAGAACACAATTTTTCACTTCTGACAGGTGCGGAGGTGTATAAAATCTACTTTTGCTGGTAATCTGAGAAAATGACTAATTCCCATACGGGCAGATCCAGGCTATATTACAATTGTTGCATTGTATTAAACTGTATTTAAATATGAAGACTTACACCTTTGGCTTCATATATGACTAAGCCATCAAGTGAACAAAAAATTAATTAAATTAATTAAAGGGTTGGATAAGCAATCCAAGCATGAGAGATTTGTAATCAGTGTGTTTCATAGCCTTGTGTGATTTATAAAGGGATCTTGCTTTTTATATATCTGGTATGTCTTTTATCTGCATTTGTGGAATTGCAATCAGATTCTAATGGCAAACCACTGCAGCTGTACTTTACTCTCCATGATCTCCTCAGAAGTCCGATGCATATAATACTCTGTCTCTTCGATATCTCCCCCCCCCCAAAAAAAAAGAAATAAAAAGAATTTCCACAGGCTAGCCTATTGGTCCGTCCAGCTGGAACACACATCCAGCGAATGCATGCTTATACACCATGATTTTGTTCTGTCATATCCTATAGTATCTCCGGATTGTGGAACACAGCCTAAGTCTTACACTCTGGGCTCCGGATGCAAAGTAGACAGTGGGTTCCTTGTGCTGACATGGCTGAGCTTGTAATGGGGCTGAACGCACGGGGACTGGGGCTTGGGGTTCAATGGTGGATGGGCATTTTCACTGGAAACTGCCGGTTAATGTGTTTCCACAGTGGCTCCTCCAACAACTATAAAAATACAGTGCCACAAAGCTTCTCCTAAATGCACCATGCAGTCAGCAGGGGGCGCACCAATTATTCATATCTAGGCCTGAGAGCAGCTTCCCGTGTGGGATGCTCTTGCAGGACCCACGAGAATCTGCCCGTTATCGGACTTTCTCCTTTTTCAGCTGTGTGAATGTTTAGACTTAGCTGTGAAAGCTGCCTGATTTAAGATGCTAAGCAAATAAATAATGTAACGCAATAAGTCACTGCTTAGCGGGCATTACGTTCCAAGGACATGTTCACACCTAAGTCTTACAACGTGATACATTCTGCAAGAAATCCCGAATCCTTGCATCGCTGCCCGTGTGATCCAGGCAGGGCGCTTAGCTTAAGCTCTCCGGGCCGGACCATGGCCCAGCAGGCTTCTCCTCACCGGCCAGCCAAACGACACGCACGAAACACTGCGTTCGCTCCTGATCCCAGCGGCTTGCTTCTTGCCCCAAAATGAGGAGGCCGCGGCAGGCCTCACCCAGCCTTTTCCAGGCTGGGAGAAATGACTCAGATGCGTAGCGTACGGTCGCTCACTTGCCCCTCTGCTGCGGCTTCTCCCTGTCCGTGGCCATAAATCACCCACCCCACCCCCCCGAGCTCCCAGCAGCCCCTGCGGTTTTCCCCCTCAGCATTGGCCACGTGCTGCCAGGCTCGTATTTTACACCCTCTGACGTCACGTTCATTAAGTCCCGTTTTTAAAGAGCCGCTGCATCGCATCGCCCTGGCCTTCTCACAGGTGATTAATAAAAACATTCTTCAAAAACCATAAAGTTTTTTTTTTCAGTATGTGTCCGACTCCTTTTCTCACAGGTTCCCATTAGAATCACCCCTTGACTGCTCTTCAGGAATTACCCTAGCAGTGGGAAAAAAACTATACTTGCATAAAGTTAACAGGTACCAAGAGGACGTGTTACACTGAAGCCCATTTCTTGGCTTTTATTCAGGGATAAAATCCATGGCAGAGGGAGGCAGTCTGCAATGTGGAGCTTGTAGGAAAGTATCTCCAGGGTTCTGATCCCACATGAGGGCGGTCCAACGCTCATATGTACGCAACGGGTGACTGAACCTAGTGAAATGTAGCTAACCTGAAATGCCAACCAAATATATAAAAACTATAAATACCACGCCCAGGAGTATGACTTGAAAGAGAGACCTCATATGCAGCTGAGCATAAACAGTGGTGGAGACTTAAGTCGCAGACAAACTGAGTACCTGTCCAATACAATTAGACTTGTATGGACAGGCATCTGAGCCACTTTTGAAGGAACGTGGCCAATGCTGTACAATTGCATTTGCGCAGATCGAGTTTCCCTTGCGTCTCTGGAGAAAGCCAAGTGCAGGCTGAATAAGGAGGGTTAGGGAACACGCCTGCACAGCTTTGGTGAGCGTCAGTAACAACTTGAATCTAAGTCAAAGAGCACACTTGAGGTTGAATAGAAAACAGAGTCGCCGTGATTGTGTGTGAGGGAGATGCCATGAAGCATTCAGACAAGCTGGGTATGCACACCTTCCCATGGAGGGCAGTACTCCCAGTGGGCTGGTCTTTCTTATATAGCCGGCATTCTAGGGGTGCCCGACCTGTCGCTCTGTCTGGGCGCGTTTCCAAATCGATCGCAAAAGATAATTGATGAATAATACTTAATGATATATATACCCCTACACCCCAGCTGATGGAAAAATATGCCAACCCCCCGCCCCCAGTAAACAATTTCCCAGATTGCTTCTTGCTTTTAGTCTGCCCCTGCAGAGTAAGAAATATGAACAGTGTTCCCGACACATTACATTATCTACAGTATTTGCTTATTACCAAAGCACTTGCAGTTACCCATTCTGTACAGCTGCATATATGCTGCCTCAATCAGGATAGGTAAAGGGAGTCCCTCTAAAGGAGAGGTCACCAACAGGGTGCCTGCTGGCACCAGGATGCCCCCAAGGACCACATGATTCGCCTGCAGACCTGTTCTAAAGATAGCACAACTCAAGAGTGAGCAGCGTCTACAATTTAATTTGATCCTGTTGCTGTTCTTCTTTAATCACATTTGCATTTACATAGATTTTTTTTAATCACTTAAAACATGTTTATTATGCATGATTTAAGAAGATTGTCTCAACAGGTAGCCCCTTGGTACGGCTCAGTACCCGTGAAGTAGCTCTCAGTTTCAAAAAGGTCTGTGATCCCTGCTCTATAGCAGGAGTTGGCAATCTTATCCGCAGAGGGCCAGTCTGCGTGCAGGATTTTGTGGTAACCTTTAGCTCAGCTGTTCAAACCCAGGTGTGAGGACTCCTCAGCCAATCAGTCCCCTAATTAATAATCCTGCATCCCCCCCGGCCCTTTCTGGATAAGACTGCCCACCCCTGCCCTCTGCAGGCTTAACAATTACATCCCTTAAACTGCACTAGCAACCTGCATGTGTCTTTCCACTGTTTTCCCAGTTTTTCCAGCCTACAGATCCAGCCACGACCCATGGGATCCTGAGAGCCAGCAAAGGCCCATCCACTACACAAGTTCTACTTTTACTTGTACAAAACTCACACTGTTCTTTATAAATTGAATACTGTTAGCAAGCCCAAGAGTTCTGGGTAATCAGATTGTCTTGGATCTTGGAGATTTTCCATTCTGACCTTTATCTACCCTATTCATCATCACTCATCGGTCACTCTCCGGCTTTTTCTGCATCACAGTGTAACACTGGATGCTTATTGTCTATTGAAAGCATCTCTAATGCTAATACTAAACTTTATTGTTGCTTGTTGTAGTTACTACGTGCTATATGAAATACTCAACTGAGGCAACGATGCTGGCAGGACTGTTAGGATAAATCACACAGAAATCAAGGAAGTTACGTTAAAGTCCACAGCTGTCCTTACCTGAGAAGTTGTCTTTATCCAAGGCGATGAGCTCCCTTGCCTGGTACAGGTAACAGCGCAGGTGATAGCGAGTGCCACCTAACAGTAATAATACATATAATAACAATAACACCTTATCCAGAAAACCATTTATATTATGCTATGTGTTGCACGCTGCGTTTTGAGCCAATCAGACTAAGGATTGCAGGCTCCCAGTTCGTTCCAAAGGTTCTTTGGGAAGGAGGTTGCAAGACCGATAAAGGAGCCTGACTGTTAAGTGCACGACCCAAAAAATGAATTCAGGTGAGGATCCAGCTCATGGTCGAGGGATTTAATAAGGCAAGCCACGTTTGCCATGATGATATTCAGTATGAAGAAAGAAAAGTTCTTCAACACAACTGTCCAATAGGAACATTATGCTGAGCCAGATTAATGATATTGTCATTTGGGCAAGTGCCCTGAGGTATCATACCATTGGGGGCCCCCAAGCAGAGCACCCCCCTCCCATTCATAAATGTCTTTTAATAAGTTAATGGGACTTAATATGTAATATATTTAATATGAGTGTATATTGTTCTTTTAATCAGGCAGTCAACTGAAAAGTCAACGCGACATTTCTGAATATCACAGGCCACCAATCATCATATCTTTCTGTTGCCCAGGGCCACTTAATACTCTTAACTCAGGCCTGACATTACGGTGTGCACTCTTTTGGGTTTATGACCCTAAAAATCTGACATAACCATTATTTTACAAAGTTGACTGCTTTTCTCTCATTCAGTTCTATCTCCTTTTCCTCTGCTTCACTCTTTCTGACACCTCTGTCCTGCTCCACACCCCTTATCGTTCATATTCAGCTTCGCTTCCCAGACAGTGTCTGGGATTCGGAGTGTAGTGAAGGAGAAGGACGGCTACTAATTGACAGAGCTGTTAGCAGCTTGGCTAGAATTAACATTTGAATATATAGCAGTGTTCCAGAATGTCCCACTGGCCAGTTTACTCTGCACTGTGAAAGATGCCTCTAGCTCCTCTTTTTTCCCTTTCAGAAGGTTATTTGTCTTGTGGAAAAATGAGCCTGTGATGCAATGTGGGCCATTCACTTACATTCAAAGAAGCAGGAGATAGTGGGCCTGTTCACTCCAAAGGCCGTCGTTACTGACTTGTCATCGTTCTTGTCTTCGGTCACGCTTGTCTGTTATAAGAAGCACATCCATATTTTGGGGGTAAAGACCCACACATAGTGTCAATGGACCGATTTTTAGTGGATGGATTTCTGTCTAAGTGTCTAAGTCAATTCATGCTATAGCTGTAGCAGACGTTTCTTTCTATGGTGAGATAAAAAAAATTGTGAAGAAACTAAGAACTGTCACCTTTCAAGTCGGGAAACAACATAGTCAGAGTGTATGAAAATGTGAAGCACAAAGACGTGATTGTCTGTCTTTTGCAAATCTCCCAAAGAAGAGCCCAGAACTTTCCATCAGGAGTGGCAACAACAGCCTGCCAAGCCTGACAGCTAAAGCACAATTAACAGAATAACTTCTCGTCTAGTGGAATATAAATAGGAGCTTATATCATGTCGGAGGAAATAAATCAACAAAAAACACTCGTTGTGGCTTTCTGAACAGCACAGGACACAAAAACGGGAGAAAAACACATTTGTCACAAAAAAAACTCTCGAGGATACACTCAAGTTCTCACAAAGAAAACTCTGCGTATCTTCCATAGGAATGGGGAAAAACATTTCAAATCCAGCAAACATTTTACTCTGCATGGAACATGGAAAGTTGAAACAGTGCCCCATCCATTAACAGCTGGCAATGCTGGCAGCTCCCTGCACCTTTGATGCAACCACACGACTTAAGTACAGACGCTCCCTTTCAAAGTCCCGCCCCCCAGGAACCCTGGTGTCTGCCTGTTGGCTGAGCTCCACCTGTCAGTCACGGCAGTGGTGAGGTCATATCTCAGGCTCTCCTTGCCAGCACAGGAGCCCATGCCTGGAAGGCAATGTAGCCAAGCTACAAACAGCACACTAATCTTATCTAAAATTCTCTGGAACTCAATGTGTTACACTCATAACACCTACATCAACATGTGTTCCTCAAAACTTACTATGAACATACCACCAAATTTTCCAGAGCTCATTTTACACCTAAGGGACTGTGACCACCAGAACCTTTTTTCAAAGGCTAGTTCACTATCACCGCATCACAGACCAGACCTCAAAATAACATAAAGTTCCAGGCAGTCATCTTGTGATTTTTTGCCAGATGCCACAAGAAAGGAAACTCATATGTTTTTTATCTCCAACTCTTTCTAGGTGTTCTGGACAGACTAAAAAATACTGTTCTTACTCTTGCCCCTGCATGTCTCGTATAACCAATGAGTGGTACTGAACCCAGGATAAAGTTCTCTACAGAAAACGTGCACAGCCAAGCCAGCGCTAAATTAACATTAAATTAACATGCCAAGAGATCCTGGCAAACACCAGGAACTCTGCAAAGACCAGTGCCGTACACATTCTCATTTTCCTGCCCCTTTCTCCATTTTCTGGACGAAACAAATCACCACCAAACTCTGCAATCCTGACACATATCACCGTCTCCTCTCCGTCCCACCCAATGGTCTGTCACCTCTCACCACCCACCCCAGGCCCGGGCGCCTCACCAGGGAACACTCCAGGGCAAAAATGGCTGCCGGCCCAGTCTTGTCCAGCGGCTCCATCCGGCAGCGCCAGCGGCGACGGCGGAAGGAGTCGGTCTTCCGCTGCTTGAGGTGGAACTTCCAGCCAAACAGAGAAGCATACTCCCATCCCTCCCGCTCCGACTCGTCCGGCCTTTGCTGTGGGGAGACGACCCAAGGCGTCAGCTGAGTCTATGCAGGCCCAGTTGTGGGACAGCATTTAGGATATCTGTTCTGCACATAGGGAAGGCTTTTGTTGGGCATTTGTTACTTAGAGCCAGGATGAATGTAGAAATTCTGGGCCCTGGTAAAATGTCACCTTAAGTCCCTTGCAGAAATTAATGTATAATTTTAAATATCCAAGTGCTCCTGTGAAGTGCTGAACCCCCTGAACCTGTCAGCGTATCCATGCCCCCATACGGCCCCTACGTGGAGCATTAATTGTTTAAAAATCCCTTAAACCTTACTGTTTTATTAGTGGGGATTCCAACACATATAGGACAGAAAGGGATCAATTGTCTGCAGAAAAAATATATTACATGTGTGCGACGATATCAGTATGTTGAGTCACGACACATGTGACCTGCGAGTAAATTTTCAGATAAGTTGGAAAGGTGCAGAGTGCAGACGTGAATCTTTTATTATTCAAGATTCAAGAACGCTATTGTCATTCCACACATGTTCGCACATGCTGTGGAGAGAAATTAAGTACTCAGGTCACAGATAGGTCACAGAGCTAGTCACACACACTTTTAGATATAAAGATAAAAAATAGATCTAAAGTTATAGAAGTATAAGGTATTATTATTATAAAATCAATAAGAGGGTACCCTTTCTCAAACTCGATGAAGTTCCCATTTTATTCAATGTGTTGTGTTCTTCTTCAATCGTTGCTGTGGTTATTCTGTGAGCAAAGAGTGCCACCCAGAGGCTTGTATGTGAAATGCAGCCAAGTGGGGAAACCATAGACAACCCATGGCTTCTTAGTTTCCGTATCTCACCGTCTCTCAAGTTATTTAATATTTTCCAGAGAAATCATTGCCCTATTCTTTTCCATATATGTTCATTAATGTGCATAGATACATTTTCAAAATGTGCCGTTACATTCTGAGTAATTTCTCTTTACACTTGATTAAATAAATAAAAAAATAGGGGGCATATTTGAGGTTGAAGCGAATCTGGCCGAAATGCAGGTCTTGCCAAGTCGAAGGGAAACACCGGAGACTGAACTTATATTTGACTTCAGATTAGCCATGGATGGTGTGATTGATTATATGCTTGATGGGGCCACCATGAGAGTGATGAGAGATTTGTCTGAAATGGCAGGAACTGTCTCCTCGTAACATAGGAGCATTTCCCAGAACTTCCCAGACCATGAGGTGAAGCGAGGGATTGAGAAAGCAGAGTTTGGTTCATTTTCTTGGGAAATAAACCTCAGGACTTCAAAAAGCTCTACTCAACGAACAAGATCTGTTGCCTAAGCCCATCTTTATGTCGAATTTGTAGATAAGTCAAACTAATAATAATACAATAGATAATAGTAATAACAATACTGTAATAATAGTAATAATAATACCGTAATAATAACAGTGACTACATACAGTACTGTACCTTGAGCTGACAAACTGCTGAAGCTGAATGTTTTTTTTTGTGGAGATCATCTATTAATTTCTATGTGCAAAATCATTAATGCAAACTATGATGACTGTATCCCCTACCCAGGCCAAACCTTAACCATCAGTAACCAAACATTTCGGCATTTTTAGTTTTTTGATTGCACTCACAGATTTGTTATAAAATTCAGTTTCCCCTTGTGGGGACCAAAAAAACTCTCCAAAACATCGAAATAACATGTTTCTATCATATTGTGATACAGAGACACATATACGCTGGTCATATGTAGGATTCACCCTGAAAAATGAATATTCTGATGCAGTGCAAGATGGGCTACGAGTACCACACCTTCCGGAGAGCTTCCATCTTCTGCGGGTCTCTACGTCGGAGACGAATCCAGCGCCGGCGACGATTGATGTGATACATTTTCTCAGAAGGGACCCAGGACTTTGGTCGACGGTCTGGAGGGATGGTGAGGCCATATTCCCAGCCTGACGGTAGGGGGATTTATAAATGAATTTTTAGTATGCTAAATCTGGGTTTATGAAGGTTCTCATTTCTCAGATCAGCATGTGGTCTAATCCCTTCAATTCTCATTCAGAGAATTACAGTATACCAAATCAGAAAAGACTGATATGTGCTGCTGTGTTGCGTAAGGCATAGGATAACATCAAACTCTTGTGGCAAAATAAGCCAAGACCAAGAAAGTTGGAAAGGTCAGGCAGATGTTGATGTATATATAGAAACCACCACTGTCAGCATACACTAAACTATATATTGAACTCCAGCAGTGGTTTCTGGCCCTGAGAACATGCATGTACCCGCTTTCTTCATGTGTGTGTAACCCACCGCCTTCCTATAATGGAACCTGCACTGGGTCAGTGATTCATGTGGCTGCCTTCAGCATATCCAGTATGAAAAGTCTGCTCAAGCCAGCACAGTGTCAAGGTGATGGACAGGCAGCATCATTCCTGGTTAACCAGGCAGGTTTGGTAACCTGGTAACGCCGCCGTGGTGATAAACATAGCTCATGTGTGCTGTTGTTCTTGGAGAGGGCTGAAATGCTGTCGGGATAAGGCTGGTGGCTCATGTCATTCATGGTTTTAAAGCTTCTGTGTGCAGATGTTACCAACAGACTCTGACCTGTCCCTGACCAGACACTGAACAAAACCTGCACATCAGATCTTCATCATATTAAATGTTTTTTTTTGCACTACAATAATACCACTGAGTAATTTGGCAGGCCCACCGTGCATGCGAAGAACTAATGAGCTCAAGCTTTTAGCAAGAAATCACCACTCATTTTACCAATGGTCTATCATAAAATGTAATTTTTCTTAAGTCTTGTCATTTTTGAGACATTTTGGACCTCAGTACTAGACAGGATAAGTGCAAAGAAAGCAGAAAATCATTTGAAAGCAGAAAATTTGGTTTGTCTCCAAAAAATGAAGCAGTGCTTGGCTGGAGGAACTGAAGAGGAATCCAGCTCTGAAGATGTGCAAGCATCCTAGTCTGTGGTGGTGCTTTTATGGAACTGGTGTGGCTCAACCTGAAAGAAAGATCTAAATATTCAAAAACCTCACCCTGTACAATAAGACTTGCTGGTAGCCCAGAACACTAGGCCCAGCTATGACAAATATTTTGCCTTGTTTGTTGGCGATGGGTCAAAATAGTAACCTCTGTGCAATAACATTTATACCAGTAGCTGAAGTGTTTCTCCAGGGCAGAAGGACAATGGCATGGCGTGTGATGCGAGGCTGTACCTTGGTCATCCACAGCACGGTTCAGGTCTTCACTCCACTCCACATCCTCCCACACCCAGCCTGGGGGGCACTCCACCTCATCCTTAGGGACGGCCTTTTCTCCATTCTGCAAAAGCACACACACACTGACAAGAACCGCTAAAGCTCTAGTTGAGGGGTGGGGAACCTGATCTATGGACAGCTGATGTCCCTTAGGGGTTTTGACTTGACCTCGCAATCAGCCAATAACAGTCAATCCACAGGACTGGAACTGCTTTATTATTGGTTGATCGAGAGGTCATCCCAAAAAGAGGCACCTAGACCATGGATCAGGTTCCCCACCGCTGCCCTAGTTAGTGTGCATACTTGAGAACATACACTTGTATAAAATCCCCAAAACAGTGAATTTTGTTATTTATTACCAAGCCGAAGTATCTGCACAAACAGTTTGAATGGTTTCGGCCCGGTTAGGTTTATTACAGGGCAGGGTGTGTGGATGCAGGCAGAGGATCGAAGGAGAAGATGTGGTTGAGGCATGGAAGACAGCTCCCCTTACATGGGTTTGCTTTTTTCGTTTGCTATATTTCTTTGAATCTTAGGGGTTAGTTTTCCACTGTTTTCAGTTTTCTGTTCTTAAAGGGGCTTCGCCTTTAGACGAGTCAGATTTTTTTTTTCCTGTAATAAAGTTGGTTTGACTGACGATCTTGCCACAAAGCAGACCTCTACCCCGTAACCTGCCATAACATGTAATTACATAGTAAATGAAGCAGTGTGCACATTCTAATAAATGGTATTAAATACTATTTCCAGATACTGGCTAAAACCATACTGACCACATCAGTGTAGTTTTCAGGCATCGCAATCCACTGTCCTCCCGGCAACCTCATCTGGTTTTCGAACACCTCCTCCATGAAGGTCATGTGACCCGCATCCACGTCATACAGCATGCTATAGACCACAAGGGACGATAAAGGATTTTTGTGTTGCTTAAATAGGACGGGGACAAACATCATATAGAACCACCTGGAAAACAGACATGAAAGACAAGGCCACATCCGTCAGGAGATTGGGGACTTACGTCTTCTCCGGGCTGACAAACCAGTCCCCGGCCCAGGACCAGCCCGGGGACGGGCGAAAGCCGTCTTTGGGCAGCTTCACTCTGCCGGTGACGTCACTGAATTTCGGGTAGGTGAGGCCTGTGGTGCCCCAGCTCCCTAACAATGCCAGCCTGGTCTGGTTCTCATACTTGGAATGGCAAACAGAAGATCATTTAAGTTATACATCATGCCAAAACAAGAAGCCAGTTTTGACATTATAAAATAAACACATAAGATTTGGTACATTGCAGCAACAGTTACTAGGCACCGGAGTATGTATTTGAGTAGATTTGAGGCATAAATGGTTTCCTAAATAAAATCACACCCATCACATACCACTGCATAACACTGCTAGCACACATTTTGTATTTTGGCTTTCAAATGTTAAAGCCTTAGATCCATAGCTTCTGCTCCCACCGCACATGCAGCACTCCTCCTCACCGTCTCCGCAAACACAGACAGCTTGCCCTCGGAGAACCGGTTGAAGTGTTTGACATCTACTGACAGCCCAAGCCAGATCTTGACACGCAGCTGCACTGGGATGTTGTTCTTCCCATTGCCATTCTGGGGGTACTGCAAGGGCAGTAATATCGGTTGATTTTATTGACTCAAAGACAGAGATATAAAATATAGTCATCACTAAAAGATGTCTTCAAAAGTTAAGCCTGTCTGATGACTCTGGGACAACTGCCCCAGTGAAATTATCAGCAGTCATCACATTAAAGTTCACACACACACACATTCATTAACATGGACATTTAGAGTAACGGCATGAAGCAAACCGGACTGGGAGAGGAAATACCACCTTCATGAAAATGGTTTGCAGCTGGCCGCAGTTTTTCCCACAGTGGCCCTGGGAGAAGAGGACCTCGTGGGCAGGGATGCGGTAGTAGGAGATCCTGCGGTCTCCCTGCAACATCCAGATGACTATGTCTGGGAGGCTGTTCTGTGGCTGTCGGAGGAAGGGTGACGAGAAAGATGAAGAGAAAAACAAAGGCAGGCTGACATCCACGTAGACACAGGTGGAGAGACACACGGGGACATGCACTCAAATCCAGAGAGAAACACAGGCACAGAAACAGCACCGTGTGTATTCCAGCTGGAACACTCCGTGGTTTTGTTGTGTACAGGTGGAAATTAAGTTCACAAGTAGATGTTCAACATGGAAAACATGCTAACTGTGGGTTGGTTATGGCGAATGTGGGCAAATAACAGTCATAATCAGTGGCTTGGGAACATTTTAGTATTTTAATATCACCAACATCAGAGAGAGAGTAGTTGATAAGGCCAAGACTGTCTATTTTCTACACTGGGATATGTTGTTGGAAGCTCAGCCAGCATGCTAACTCATCTGAGATGGTCATCTAAGTGCCTGTACAACCCGAGCATTGCAGAAATCCCCATGGCATTTTATCAGGATATTAAGAGGAATGCTTACCATCACAAACCATATTCGGCAGTACAGAAGACAGGATTTAGATGGTATTTAGGTGGCTGCTATGATGACAGATTTCTGATTTTTTTTTTTTTTTTTTTTTTTACAAATTTATGTTTACATCAGTGGAGTGGTGGCTCTGAGGCTAGGGATCTGTGCCAACAACTGGAAGGTTGCTGCAGTTGCTTCATCCTGGGTATAATGCTAACCTACATCCAGTCCTATAAGGAGGTCCTCCAACTTACAGGGAAAAACTTGGGGGTTGGTGGCAGGGTTGGCACTCCAGCCACAGATAAACCTCACACTGGTCCATTCAGACTAGTGTGGTGCTGAGGTATCACCCACTGCATGGCTGCACTTCAGGTTCTCATCCCTTATGTGGTTTGTCATGTGGTCAGTGCACGTTCCTTACCTTATGTTTACAATATGCAAATAAGCATCAGTTTAGTTTCGTTTTGCAGACACGTCGACAGACGCATTGCCTTTCGTCTGCATCTGTTCTTAATTGTATTAGTGTTTGTATATTTAATAATTCATTAACAAAGCAAATCTCCATCCATGAGCACACTCAAACACAACTTAGTCACACACAAATAAAACCTCATACCCACACACATTCAGAAAATATACACAACACAACACAATGCATACATAAAACAATAACACTGCTGTACCGGGCACCAAGAAAAGAAATGCGTACAAGGGCAAACAAGAAATCTGGTGTCTATGATATAACATCTAATAACACAGGCATGATAAAAAGGCCCTCTTGTTTTAGGTTCCCCTTTCCCTCATGACAGAAGGCACACAGAGTCGTGAAAGCACACGGCCCCAACTGCCTAGTATGAAATGCAATTAAGTTCAATTGTACGGCAGTTGTGAAAGATAATAATTATGTGGCATAATTTGCGTCTGTCAGCAAAGTGCCTAAAATACAGTTCAAATACATAAATATATACATATATACGGTTTTAATAATGAAAGAAAAGGTTTGTAATGGAATCGTTTTGCCCCAAAAAAACAGATACTATTTTTGACCCACCCAAGACCCTGTTGTGGGGAAGGAGTCAGAAAATGGTTGTCTGGGTTGATGGACAGATAGATGGATGGTTCTAGCTCAGGAGACAAACTCTCACTTACCTCCACAGAAAGTGAGCGCAGCCGAACAATCCAGTCCTCAGCATTGTCCCGAACAACCTCCAACTCAGTGGAGTCGCCATGCTTCAGCGCTAGGGCGGCCTGCTGGATCTGCTGTAGGGTGACCTGGCGCTGGTGCCGCATGGCCCGGTCCAGAGGCGTGGCGCACGACCAGTCTTTCAGCTCTGGCAACTCCTGACTGTTCCACGGTGGGACAGGGACATTAGGATCAGCCCCCTGACACAGAGCTTTAATATTCCATAACCAATTTGAATGCATGAAACCACAACAAAAAAAATGGTAATAATATAATAAAGGAAAATTAAGGGCCCAAAGACCCAAAGAGACACCTGCAGTCAGCAATGACGTCATCAAGCAGATCCTCTATCTTGTCTTTCACCTCCTCCAGGTCACTGCCTGCTTTCAGCAACAGCTGCAGCTCTTTCAGGTGAGCCTCCTGCAAGAAGGAGACCAGCATCCCACTATGAGGCAGGCAGCTGGCAAACAGGTACTAGGACAACAATGCTAAAGTGGCATATGTCGCAGTACACAGTAAGACGGTAATGCTGACCAGGCGCTCCATGGTGCACAACAGCATGTTCAAGGCCTCCAGGCGGGGACTGATGTCTTCCCACTCTGAAGACAGGACAACTACAGGCTTGATGCTCCCCCAGGGAAGGTAGTAGTAGTGGCAACCTGGAGTGACAAGATGAAGCATTCCTCTTCAGAAGGAAACTAAGGACGTAGCAAATTTCTTGCTGATCCAGGACCAGCACATCCTTCAAAAGGTAATTCACAACGTCCAATCACAGCCTTTAACTCGAAGCTTTGCACTTCCTGTCTGTCCCTCCATGTGACTTTAAACACAACCGTCATAGCAAATTTCTTGCTGATCCAGGACCAGCACATCCTTTAAAAGGGAATTCACAACGTCCAATCACAGCCTTTAACTCGAAGCTTTGCACTTCCTGTCTGTCCATCCATGTGACTTTGAACACAACCGTCATAGCATTCATATTTTCTGTGAAGCATTATGGGTACTGTATACAGTGAGTGAGGTAGAACTAAGAGGAATACTTCTATCAGGAAACCGATGTAGTCCAGCATAAGATACTTAAACTAAAACAGGAAGATTTTTTAAAAATGTACGATGGGATTCAGCAAAATACATTTTCCCAGACCTTTGCTACAAAACTACAGCAAACAAAAGAACACAAATACAAGAAAATGAGATAATTAGGGTCATAATTTAAACCGACTTTAAAAGTCACACAAGACCCTTATGCTTAATGTCATAAAAATTAATAATAATATTGACAAGTGAATAATTTGAGTTGCTCAGGTAAATCAGTGTCTCATATTTTGAAACGTAGATGAACAGTGACATTTACGCCAGTTAGACCTTGAGAGTACTCGAAATACGACAGAAGGCGGGGGCCGGTGTCGGCGTCCTTCTCACCGTCAAAGACGGCCCGGCTGTACTGCGTGGTGGAAGCCAGCGGGAGGCACGTACAGTCAAACTTGTTGCCGTAGTTGCCGATGCTGACCTCAAACTGAATGGCATCGTCCACGTCCTGCAGCATGGTCGCCGAATAGAAGGCCGCGAACAGGTAGTACTTTTTCTTACGCATAAATTTCTACGGGAGACAGAATATTGCATAAGACTTGCCATTCTTATAAGACTTGCCATTCTTCATCTCGAATGACGATACTCAGTTCTCAGGATACTCAGATTGGATACTCAGTCATACTCAGACCGATTCAGACCTTTCCCATAGGTACCGTGTACGTTATGTAGTATAGGTTAAAATAGAAGTTATAAAAAGTGCATGCATGTCATTCAAAAAGGACATTTCAGAGCAAATAACATTAGAACAACGTGTCCTGTACAGCAATGTTTCCCAATCCGGTCCTAAGGGAGCCATAGCTGGTCCACTTTTTTGCCCCCTCAGAGCTCCTTGTTAGACAGTCCATATTTTTGCTCCCTGTCACTGACGGATGGAGCCACTGGATAAGACTCTACCAGGAACGAAATTGTGAACTGTCTGTGGGTCTGCAAGGACCAGATTGGGAAACACTGCTGTACAGGGTGACAGTGGACCTGTAGCCAATCTCAGGCCACGCTGAACATACGGCAGAGCACACACTGGATGAGATACCAGTTCATCACAGGGTGCACATGCAGAATTTAGGAACATCAACTTGCATAAGTGCATGTCTTTGGACTGTGGGTAGAGACCAGAGAAAACCCACACAACATGGGAAGAACATAAGAAAACCACAGAAGGATAGCAAGGGCAGGGATTTGAACCACTAATCATGAGTTTAACCCACAATGCACCATGCGACCCCCTTAAACTTCTAAACCCAAAGCATATTAGGATATAATATGTATTACAACGTCATGTACAACATGAGCTCCCAACTGGACTCACTTCCACCACCAGGAGGTCATCTGAATGGATATCCTCCACCTTCTGTTCAACCCGCTCCACCAGCTTGGTGTGGAGCTCCAGGAGAACCCTCCCGCGGTACGATACACCCTCACCCTGCCAACACCATGTCACAGAAAAAGAGCAAAGCAGTTGCATTTTAGAGTGTAACTTAGTTTGTATTTTTTAACGATTTCTTGGAGCTGAAATATATATACGACTGGACTCAAAGTATTATGGATCATAATTACACAGAAACACTACAGTCAGCGTTGAAATCCTGGAAAAAAAAAGCCCACTCATAAATGACATTATTTATGCAGAGGCACAAACCTTTCCTAGGTTCAGCGCTTCATAGGGGTCGGAGAAGGAACTGAACTCTCTAGGGCTCCCATAGAGGTTGACGAAGCAGGGCCCAAATGTAGGGAGAAAGCCAGGGCTGTCGTCTACTGCAAGAAAGGGGAGAGGCTAGGTATGAAGATGGAAAAGATGGGTGATGAAGGATGACAAAACCAAGTTCGACTGAGCAGGCAGCAGAAAAACAGCTTATTCCAGTCTAGCTAACAAAAAAATAAAGTTCACCGTACCTGTTTGGGAAGGCTAAGGATGAGTGTACAAATGCTCTCATGAAATTATTTTGTAACCCAGTCACATGATTTACTGTTCCTTTGATCCCAGCCTGGCTCTTGTCAAAGTGTATTATATACATTATATATATTATATACATTCCCCGCGACCCAGTAGAATAAGCAGTTTGGAAAATGGATGGATGGATATTATATACATTATATATAAATTATTGCTAACATACTGAATAAAGAATCCCACAGATGCAAGGCTATTAGACATAAAAAGTCTGTAAACTCAGATGTAGAGGAAAAGAAAGTTATGACCTTTTTATGGTCTTGAGTAGTTAGACAGTAGCACATGATCCAAACCCTTGATAATATGACACAGTCACAGGTTTGTGACAAACGGGCAGCTTAGTAACAGGGCTTTGCTTATTTATGCACGACTCAGGAAACACAAAGCATCAGGGAGCACTGCCACCTGTTGGTGAGATCCTGACAGTGCAGCAGGCTTGCAGTAACCATATTCATCCTTTTCACCCCCTTGTGAAACACAGACACCCACACCCACTCACAGGTTCCGACGGAAACCCACTTGTTCCTCTGAGCACTGTCATTGACCCAACAGATGCTAATTATGGGTGTTTATTAGTCTTGCTCTTGTATGATAGTAATTATATCAGGATGTATGAATCAGAAGATGGATCACTGCTTCCAAAGATTTCATAAAGAGAGCTATCTGAAATATCACAAGATGTTGCCACATTTGATAAGTGCAAGAAATAGAGCTGAGGGCAGCATAAAGGACACTGGACAGCCAAAAAACAGCTGATCCCCCACAAATAAAGAACAGCAGCAAGATAATGTTTTTTCTATGAAAATTAACACATAATTATACTGAAATCACCAGATACCTACAAAAAACTCTATAAGCTAAAGGAAATGAAGAGGGAGAAGGACTTAAGCTATAATGTCCAACCCGATTACACTATTATCCATGGACTAATTGGCAATCAGACAAAATATATTAGTTCCCGATATGCAAATTAAAAAATGAAAATACCAGCAGAGTAGCACAACCACTACTGAATCTACGCAAAGTGCACTTGAATACGACAGGAGAGAAGCAGGATATCCAACGTACTGCTGGCTGTGTGGCTCCCCGGTGGCAAGTCATCTGGATGCATGAAGAAATTATGGAAATTCATTAGAACACTTTTTAAAGCCTGGTAAGATGGCCAGACCGAAATCCCATGCTTAAGATGAGCACTATCTGGAGAAGACCATGCCATTGAAGTGGGGATCCATTCTTTTTTCTGACAGCAGCCAAGGTTAGAGCACAATCTTTTAAGTGAGCCGTTAGTGTCACCACATTCCTTCCACACAGTGGTGCTATTCAGTCCCAGTGCATGACCGCCACACAAAGTCACACAGTCATACAACTGCGCTCTTCACTAAAAATAGATGCTGGAATTTAATATTGCCGTCTGTATGCACTACGCCAAAACAACAAAAGAAAAACGTTAAGGCTCTGAGCTGATTTTAATTTTTTTTTTTTGGATTTATTTTAAGTGAGGAATATGCAGAGCCATATTTGTGAAATTTATGAAACAATAACAATAATAAAACATCAATATCAAGAAATTGTACATACAGCTTTTATAGCCAAAACGTGACAGTTTACAGACAGTACAGGGAGGGGTCAGATATCTGTAGACTCCAGTTACTTCTGTTAAACTGGACCAATTATCAGGTAAAGGCACGGTTCAGCTTTTCATGATCGCTTCTGTAAACTCAAACAAGTTTGTCTCACTTCCCCATATGTTCCTTAGTTCTCCTTCTATGTAATCTTGACCCCTAAAATACACACATTTCTTATAAATGTTTTCTGCAGTAGTGTACTTCTCGGATCAGGTCTGTACCTTGAGAATTTTTGCAGAATAAGCTACCATACCAAAATATATTAGTTCCTCTTACCTACAATAATGAAAACCTATTACTTAAGCAAACTTGCATTATATGTTTAGTATATTAAATGTTTCAAGGCAAAAATTGATCATTACAATCAGCATATTTGAATCAACAGTGCTACCATAAGTACCATTATTAATTACTGAATGAATCTGCATTGGATTTGCAAAATCATGGATTTTTTTTCCACAACACCATGCCAGCAATGAGGCCAATCTAATATTCAGTGCACGCTGGTATTTCAGCAGGATACATAGGTTTCTTTAAAGGGGTCCTATTATGCTTTTACAGCTTTTTGCTTTCCTTTAATGTGATATATAGCTTGATGTGCAAGTAAACAGTCTGCAAGGCCCAAAATACACACCAAAGTGAGTCGCTCTCATCACAGAAACAAATTTTCACTAATCTGCCTGAAACGCTTCCTTGGAATTCCAGCCCTTACTTCCGTGACATGGTGAGGTCACCTCATAACGCAATCCTTATTGGCCACTTACCTGCAAAGATCTGTCTGCAGAATGCAAGACAGGGGCGGAATGTATAGGGCAAGCTGACCAATCAGAGCACATCTGGGGTGGGGCTTAAAGCCATAAAACAGTGTTTCAGACAGAGGGTGAATTGAGATGTACAGACTAAGAAAAGTATGGGTTTTGGAGCATTGAAGTATGAAAATCTATTGTAAAAGACCTCAAATATAAAATTATGAACAGTAAAAATGAGCATAACAGGTCCCCTTTAAAGAGGTCACTGGCAAATACAAACCCACACCGAATCACTAAACACACAATATAACACAAAGTAACATGCAAAAAAAATTGTCTAATTTTCTCAATATCCGTTTCTTCTACACATCCTCTATTAATAACCAGGTAAATATACAGCATTATCTTACACCCAGTACAAATGTATCTGTACCACTTTGCTGTACCTCACTTCCCAGATCTTCAGTAACACACCATCTCTCTCCCCGGTACCCTGATTATCTGGTCATTCCCTTGTCATGCCTTTCCTCGATCCATCTTATCGCCCTACCTTCAATCTTCCCGCCAGGGGCAGAGATCCGGGACATGCACAGGTGAGTGGTGCCAATGACATCATTGTGACTGGCTCTGTCCCTGTGAGAGAGGAATAGCGCTCAGGAGAGCCACTCCCTGAGCTAAAGACACTAGCACCACAGTTCAGACTGTTTTTTGTTTTTTTGATGAATTGCATTTAGGTGTATCTATGGTGTGTGGCCAAATGTAAACCGCTTAATAAAACCTGAATCAGCCCCCGGATTTCAATATAGTGGGTATGTAGACTCACCAGTCCATGACTCGGATTCTCATCTTCTCACACATGGAGGGAAACTAAAGGGAACGAATTGTGGCAACATCAGAGCATGAAGGAGATCCACGAGCAAGGCTGTGATCTATCGCATGCTTACCCTGATGGGGATAGTCAGGCTTTGATTCCACTGGGGGTTAGCATTCTTCTCCAGAATCTTAGTGCTGATCTGCAGTGATTAGCATGGACAAGCACTCATGTCCACAGCAGCGCTACACTTAGGAATCTCTTTTTGCTTCCCCATGTGCTGATGCGTATATGTATGCAATGGAATGCAGTGACTCATATCCTTACCATTTTGCCTGCAAAGGTAATTTCCACCAGAGGATCCACCAAATTCTTCTTGTTACTCTCAATTCCCAGAATCTGCTTCACACCATCTATGAAAGCATCATCCACTATGGAGGGAAAAAGAGGAGATAATGCCACTCAAGCTACCAGTCAAAAATTTGGACACGCCAAGCTGCTACAAAGGAGAGTGACAGTGTCGCATCACATGACCTGGACAGCTGACCAAATGCAGCAGAAATGGTTTTGGGGGGAGTTTGACCAGAGAGTGAAGGAAAAGCAGCCAATCAGTGCTTAGCATATACGTGGAACCTCCTTCAGAACTGCTGGAATAGCATCCCAGGAGGCCACCTAATAAAAGTGGCTTAGAGCAGACAGTAGGGTCAGACAGTCCCTGGAGCAGTTGGGGTTAAGGGGCCTCAATGGTGGAATCGCCCTGCCAACCCAGGGATTTGAAGCAGTAACCTTCTGAGTCCTAACCCACAGAGCTGCTCCCCTCAACTGTTTTTTTTGTTTGTTTAATACGTTTTGGTGAGTGCATAATTCCATATATTCTTTTAATAGTTTTGACAACTTTATAATTATTCTAAAATGCATAAAATATTACAAATAAACCTTTCTTTGGGTAGGTGTATTCAACCTTTTGACAAGTACTGCATATGCACATAAAATGTTAGACACTTTTCCCTTCATCTAGAGGGAGAAAAATCAAATCCTCAAGGGACTTTACATTGAAACACATTTAAAGATCAATTGAAGACTGTAAATGTATGTGCATGTTTGTGCCCCACAATGGACTGACATCGCATCTAGGGTGTATTCTAGCATTGTCCCAGGGATAGATACAGCTCAAGTGAGTTAGTAGCATATGAAATAAAATATTCAACTGTTATAAATCTCTTTCACGTAGCAGGACATAGCTAAGTTGCAGAACTATTAATTGCAGCTAGAGAGATTCCGGAATTTCTAGCACTACAATCCTAGGATTCTCCAAACTCACTCTGAGGCAGGTCCTCTGCCCGGAAGACCTTCAGGGTGAATATGGCCCCCCTCAAGGAGAGCCCTGCAGGCCGCAGCAGGTTTCCCTCAATGTCTTCCTTCTCTTCAGCTCCCTCCTTCTTGTCCACCTGAAATGGAACCATCATATCATCATAAGTCCTCATGCCATATAGCCTGCCCTTGATGGCTGTGTCATACCTACGTTTTCTATGACGTAAGCCTGTCCTTGATGCCTGTGTTATACCTACGTTTTCTATGACATTAGCCTGCCCTTGATGGCTGTGTTATACCTACGTTTTCTATGACGTTAGCCTGCCCTTGATGGCTGTGTCATACCTACGTTTTCTATGACGTTAGCCTGCCCTTGATGGCTGTGTTATACCTACGTTTTCTATGACATTAGCCTGTCCTTGATGCCTGTGTTATACCTACGTTTTCTATGACATTAGCCTGCCCTTGATGGCTGTGTCATACCTACGTTTTCTATGACGTTAGCCTGCC
>JABFEA020000017.1:21921166-21937725 GCA_019775915.2 Cyphomyrus plagiostoma | reverse complement strand
GAGCTGCTCAGCCACGTCCGGCTGGAGCTGCTCAGCCACGTCCGGCTGGAGCTGCTCAGCCACGTCCGGCTGGAGCTGCTCAGCCACGTCCGGCTGGAGCTCAGGGATGGATGGCTTGCCGATTCTGGCTGTGTCAACTGTGCCTAAGGGCCCTGCTGTGGACTGCAGGGAGTTCAAAGTCTCCAGTCCTTGAAGGTCAATGGTATCGGATGGAACCGAGCAAGTGATCATCTCACATTCTGGTTTGATTGTCTGACTATCATTACTGGAGACCAGTGAATCAGTATTGACCAAAACAGGTTGAGCTGCAGTGGTTTCAGCTTGTGTTACCTCAGTATTCTGTTTGGATTCATCAAAAATAGTAGTATTGGTAAGATCCTCCACTGGCTCAATGGCGACAGACTCATCAGGATGCTTGACAGACGGAGCAGGGCCCTCATTGAGGGCTTCCTCGCTTTCCTCCATTGGCTTCTGGTCCTGCTGATCCTTCTCTGTCTGACATATTACTGTGCTGTTCTTCAAAGAATCACACAGGACAGTCTGCTGGTTTTCAATTTCCATTGGAGGTTCTCTCTCAGAGCCCCATTCCTCTGCCATAGGGGGCGCTTCGACCGCAGGGGTCACCGAAACAGCAACCGTTTCAGAACGGCCGGAGCTTGACACTACTGCAACACTACTACTGTTGGCCGGGACCTCGCTAGTTTGACCCCGGGCCACTTCTCCCTCGGAAGCTTCAGCAGTACCAGAGGTAGAAATGGCCACAGAACTGGCTGCAGTAGGTGAAGAGAAGGCAGTAGTAGTAGACGTGGAGGTGACTGCTGAGCCCCTCCTGGCAGCTGTACCCCGGGCAAAAACAGGCGTATCTTTAACGGTGCCAAAGACACTAGCCTGCGCTTTACCTGCCTTTGCTTTACCAGAAGTAGCTCTGGAGGATGCAGAGCCTTTTTTTGAAGAGTCATAAGGTTTCATTCCTGGTTTAAAGCTAAAAGACGACAAATAACAATATAAACATGTGTAACTGGCAACAGCCTGAAACATCCGCTGGACATTAAATTAAGGCCATTACCTCTGCTTAACGTCAGTCTTCTTTTTGACCTATAGAACAAACATTAAATGAATAAAAAATATTTCCACACAGTGTTGGTTTGTACCATTTAGGCACCCGGCAGTAATACAACTACTTAAAGCTAAATCAGTATGAAGTGTTAAACACCTAAAGGGTTTAAGTTAAAACCGCAAGGAACCTACCTCTTCCGTGCTTTTCGCAGGCTTGGTGATGACAGAAAAGGTTAGGGGGTTGTTCTGGATGATGCAGGGGAACTTCAGGAAACGGGCATGAACTGCCTGGGCTGTAGAGCTCGAATCCATTTCAAAAATGATCTGTTTCAAAAAAACAAAATCAACTGCAGATCTATTACTATTACCTATAACTCGAATACGGGAAAAAAGTTCCCCTTCCCCCATGCTGCTGATTCAGTATATATACACCTCTAAGGGCAACTTTCTGAGCAAAGTGGCCAGGCGTTTTCCCCACTGAGGTTGAGCAACAAATTTCCATTTGAAAAAACTTTGACTGGCAGAGGGAAATTTTTGTAATCATCCAGATGAATTGCACTTTGTCTCACCTAGTGGGCAACTACCTGGCAAAGTTGTTCAAAACGTTGCCCCTAATATCACCATAATACCAAAAGACAGCTGGTAATCTGAAGAGCAGCGGGAATATGACATAAAACCTGCACTAAAACAGCAATCTGTTTGGGACAGTCGACAGTACATTCGAAGCAGACAGAAATATTCAGAGTACAGAAGAGCCACATATCCACACAGGATGCTTCATATAACTCAATATTAATATAAATATAAATAGCATAAATCCGAACTCACCCTGTAGTTAAGCACCAGAGCCTGCTTCACGGCACCAAAACGCTTGACAAGCTCCTGGACATCGTTGGTACCACTGATGCCCACAGGTACATTGCTGACCACAAGCAGCCTGTCTGCCAGACCAGCCAGCTCCTGCAGGGTTGCCGTAAGAAGACTGAGGTCAAATGATCTTGGTTCTTAGCAAAGAAGTCTTTTTACACGTTGAAAAAAGATACTGCATAAAACAAAATTTTGAATGACCTACCATTATATCGCTACATCACTTGTGAAATTTCTCTTTACGTTTTATACTTAATTTCTCACAGAAGAGCATTGGAGAACATTAAATTGGTATGCATCGGTACTGGTATATATACCAATGCAGATACCAACTGAAAAGGCATTAGGACGAAGTGTCCTGGCTAAGCCTCCAGAACAAGTCTGGTATAAACAGACACATCAGACATCTCAGTCTGCCGTGTGCATTTCTGATACAAAAAGGCAACATTTACTTTGAAAGATCCTCTGCATGGTGAAATGACTGTATCCGACTGCCTCCTCTATGCACCAAATGTAAAAGTGAAATGAGCGACTACTCACAGCAGGATTCCCGATTTCCATCAAGACTTTGAACAGGGACTCCTGAAGCAACACATAAATCATAATGAATCAGTTTCATTCCGCAACCCGCGGAATCTAACTTCACAGGACTGTAGATGCTTCCTTACCACATTACTGAGATCTACCGGCTTGGCTGCCGGAGCAACTGTCAGCTCATGGTCCTGTATCTTCAGAGGGGCATCTTTGCAGGCCTTCACCATTTTTTCCAAGGCCTCCACATCAGGCAGCCCCAATAAGGCCTGCATCCATGTACAGAAACTCAATGTGTAGCTGTACACCATGTTGCATTATCCCAGTATTTTATTTTATGTCAATACCTTTCTTTTAGTAACTGCAATGGTGACCTCAGAGGCAATCCCAAAGGGGCTGGCTAATTTGGCAAGGTCCTCCACATTGCATCCACTCTCAGGCAGACCAGAGATCTCCACCACAAACTTCGATACCTCCTGCTACAATAATGAATAAAATATTAATAAAAAGACTCCTAAGATGTATAGCGGCTTCACTTTTTATTGGATTTCAGAAAGCTTATACCTTCTTCACTGGCTTTTTCATCACACTGGCACCTGCAGGGGCAGTGAACACACAGGAGCTAAAAATTGATTCTGTAAGCTTAAAGTCTGATGCACACTTTTGCTTTAATCAACCAATCACCGAAGTTTCAAACAACTTTTTCAGGAGCAAAGATGAATTCTCCCAGCGTAAGTCTGTCTGAAGCTTGCTGCTTGACCATTAATTCCTCGTGCTTAGGATACAGATGAGATTTTGAAAGCTGGACCATAAAAGTAAAGAGCTAATAAAAGATTTTTTCCACTAATGTTTAAAATATTTAGGACAAGACACAGGCATAGAATTCAAGTTGAACAGCAAAATACACAACTTACCCAGGGTTCTGCCAGGTACCTTTGCCCTCGTTGATGATTTACTTGCAGGCATCTCCTTCCTGAAATAAAGAGAGAGAGAGACCCTAACCACCAATACATAAACATCATTTCTATTACATCCACTGGGAAGAGAAACCACATACTTCTTCACGACTGGTTTCTTCTGTTCCTTTGCTACGTCCTGAACAAGGAAACAAAAGGGACACCATTAGGTAACTGATAATGTGGGGGTAAGAAACCTGCTGAAAAGCTGGCGACTATGTGAACAAATGGGAGAGGGACTGAAAAGATGGCAGACATACTTTTGCCAGATAAATCTCAATGACTCTGCCTCGGATCTTCAAGTTCTTGCATTCAGCAAGAGCCTTGGCATCTTCCTCCCTTTCCATGCACACAGATGCCTTAAAAATACATAAATAAAACCTTAAGTACTCTGTTTTGGCACCATAAAGAACCATTTGCTTGCGCTGGTTAAGGATGGAAGAAGCATTTTAAGCTTCACCTCCTTTATGGACTTCATGAGAATGGCGTGGTTTATCTTCCCAAATGGTTCCACTGCTTCCACAAGGTCCTGGTGGCTAGCGCTAAATGGAATTCCTTTCAGCCGCAGTAAACAGGCGGTGCCAGGGCCTGCCTTCTTCTTAACTCTGACATTCTGCATACAGGAATGAAAGTAACTAAGAGAGCAGAAATCTTGGTCTGCAGTTTACATTTATACAACCATCAATCCACTTTTAAGAAGAAAACTACTTTTCAACAGCAACTGTAATATCAACTTACAGTAACAAGAAATTTAGGGAGGCATGTGCACTTCTTGTCCTTAAGGCTTTTTCCAAAACTGCTGCAATTTACTGCAGGACTTTTCAAACATTTTTGAAAAGCTTCCCTTTATAACACAGTAACAGTACAAGAATAAATGGAACATACCTTTGATTGAGAAGCACTTGACTTCACATCACTGGAAGAAGTGTTTCGGGCAGCTGAGGAGTGCCCCGACTTGGACACAGTACGGTGTTTCAAAGACTCAATCTTTTTAGATGTCCAAGATGATGACGAACTCTTCTTGCCGCTGACCTTCCTCTTGGCCAGTTCCGCCATGAGGGCTGGGGCCAAGGACTGCATCATGGCCTCCAGAGTGATATTGTCAGTTACCGACAATCCTGGCATAATACAGAATTAAGAAAATCCTCAGCATCGGAGGAATTACGCACAATTCACTTCAATGTAAGACATCATGGCATTGACCTACCTGAGGATTCTATGAGCTTCTTGGCAAGCTTCTCTGTGCTAGAAGATCGGGTCGACCGACGCGGGCTAGACCGATGTGGGCTCAGCCGGCGGGAGGGATGGCTGTAGCTACGTGAGCGGGATCGACGTGGCGTGCGGGAGCGGCGGTGGACCTGGGGGCTATTTCGAAGGGCACGGCGGGGTGAGCGACTGCGGCTCCTGGAACGGCGATACTTCCGGGGGCTCCGGGAGCGGGAGCGCGGTCTGCGGATGCGCGACCCAGACCGCCCATGGTAGCCCCAAGGACTCGGCGATCTGGACCATGACTGGGAGCGAGACGGAGAGCGAGTTCGTCGGGCTGGACTTCGATGATCCCGGGAAGTGTTCCTCTCATGTCTACAACGCGAGTGCGTAATCGTCACAATTGTATCATGGGACATCATGCTCCATTATTAAAAAAGTTAAATTTGAGCAGAACGCAAACACTTACCGTGACACAGAAACAGTCTCTACATTCCAGTCCGGGTACCTTTATTAAAGGGAAAAAAGTTCAACCCAAATGAACTTGTGTTTTGTTTCATTTTCAAACGGTTCCAGACTTACTGTTTCCTTAGACGTCTGCAGCTCTCAATATGGATGCTGGTGTTCTGATGTTCAATCCAGTCCTGGCAACCCCAAAAAGACAAGAAGAAAAATAGAAAAAGAAGAACTTGTTATTCATGGGAGAACCTCAAACACAAGTAACAGAGGGGTAAAGGTGAAATTTTCTTCATAAAAAAAAAAAAAAAAACCGGCTGTTAACTGGTTTTCAAAAAAGTTGCTTTGTTTGGTTATTTTCCAAATCATAACTCCACATACTAGATTGGAAAGACCAAAATAAAGTTAAGTTTGGAAACTGAAAGTCCACTCTTGAAAACAATCTCCAGCAGACATACTAAAAACATCCAAAATGTCAGGATAAAAAAACCTTTCAAATCATAATCAAGCACAGACCTAACCTGCACTAAGCAATAATAATAATAATAATAATATATGCACATTTCTGGATGTTGGCATATGGAGCTAACAGACAGACTGTTACTGATGGTCAATGCAAGGTAGCTTAGCAGTAAAAGAACAATTCAACGAGAGTCCAACAACGGCATGCCCACTCCTATGCTTGCAAGAGTCAAGTCAGCTCCTATTTTATTTATTTAATTTTTTTGGGTGGGGTTCCTGGCGGCCATCTTTCATCTCTTCTCCCAAAGAGGCTACCATGCACCAGCTATATCTGATATATATATATATATATATATATGATGTTTGCATTTAATAATCTATTTCTTAAAAAGATTTAAAAGTCCTAATTTGCTCTACTATAATCTCAAATTGCCTTTCAGTCTTCTATGTGCTTCATCTTTGCTTTTAGCTTCCATCTTGAAAAGGACCGTCTAGGAGCTCGTTCATTTCACACTGGCACAAAAAAGATGTTCCTCTTCTACCTTCATCGTAAGAAAATCATAAATTCTTCATTCTCTTCCTCATCTTCAAATCTTCTCCAAAAAGTCAAGAGATATCTAACACACTTACTGAAACCTACTGCAAATTCCACCACATAGTGCATTTCAGACAGTGTATGCAACAAAATATGAAAAAAATGGAATGATTCAATACAGGAGCATTTTATTCAAAAGACTTTACGTGGTATGCCATTAACACTTGATACTGCAGACAAACACCACTGATGCAAATTCTAGCTAAAATAAAACATTAAGACCATTTGTCTATTTAAAGCACACTAACATGCCATGTTTGCAGACTTAATCCATTAAAATACCCTCTTCTCCCATTTTATTACATTTATAAACCATCCTAATAACAATCAGGTTTAAAGAAAAAAGAACACTTGAAAATGTCCTACAAGGAACAAAATTTGACGAGGAAAGCAAATACTCACCTTTATTTGGACACACTCTATGTTACACAGAGAACACGTATGAGGAAAGATTCTCGGAGATGCAGCCGAGTAATCATTCATCATGGTGGGTGTTGGCAGCCTCTTTGAACTGTTGCTTGAAGGGAAGGACAGGGGCCAAGGCCCTTTGGAAGTCCCATAGCCAGACTTCGAGCCACTGCTGCCTTCAGTGAAGTTCAACAAGTTGGATCTGCCACTGTGGGCCGTAGACAGTACCGCCGATCTGCTGGAGGCATGCATGGATTTTGGACCTGGGTCTCTAGAAGCAGCTGCCTTGATATTCTTCGCATCAGATGAGTGCTTCCTCTGGTCCATCGCTGGTTTCTTTGGGCCCACTATGGTGTTCGGCTGAGATCGCTTGGAGTCTACCATAGGAAAGGAGGCGCTGTTTACCGAAGACTCCACAACATATGCTGGAGACTCTTTACGATGCTGATCCAGCTGGAAACTGTCTGGGTTCTCATCAGAATAACCAAATTTGCTTGAATGTCCATAATCAATTACTTTGCTCTGCCGCGACTCTGTGCTGATATGTTCAGCTGAACTTGCTCGAGCATGGTCCACATCACTCAAATTCCTTTTGGCCTTCTGGAGTCTGATGTCACGCAAAATGAAAGGGAGATTGTCTGGGGTGAGTTGTTCATCTGGGTAATGGCTGAGGTGCTCCAAATCTTCATTTGAAAGTCCAAAGCTTGCCAAGATGCTGCTGGCGCTCTCGGAGGTATAGCGAGTTGGCCCTACAGAAGGCTGGCTCTCCAAGCTTCCTCTGCCCCCTCCTGTGGTGGTGGTTCCAAACCCAGATGGTTGAAACATTTGGGTGGGGGGTGATGGCTGAGCCACCACTTGTGGGGAGAAGAGCTTGCTGGGGGCCTGGTAGATGGACCAGTCCACAGTGGACTGTTCATCCAATCTGCCAGGGACCCTCGGTGAAGAAAAGCCAGTGCCTTGGGTAAGGACCTCTTCCCTTGCCTCTTTCCTTATCCGGGGGTCTACAATCTTTTGCTGCTGCATCATCTGGCTAAACAGGCGAACCTCCTCCCGGGCTCCTCGAATGTGCATATCTATGGCAGACTTCATGTCTTGAGACAGAGGAGTTGAGTGCGGCGTCATCTGAAATCCCAACTGCTGGGACATTATTGATGATATAATGCTGCTGGGACCCATGCGTGCACCCCCAATGTCCACGGCCGACTGTGAGCTGATGCCGTACTGGCCAGACACGATGGGCCTCTGGCCAGTGAAGGGTGCCCCCCGGGGATTGTACAAGGGGTGGGACATGGTGACCTTGAGGAGGTTCAACAAGGACAATGCAGGCACAGCGTGGTTACCGGTGGCAAGCGCATTCAGCTGTTGCAGGGCCAACTGGGCCTTAATTTGGGCCAACTGCAAAGATGCGGGGCCAAAAAGTAGCGGATGGCCGAAGTTCAAGGAATTCACAACAGGCACACAACTTTCCAAGAACAATGTAAAGCTGAAAGTTAAAAAACAGACAGGATTATTGACTCATCGCATCTTCTACCTCCCCCTAATCACCAAAGGCAAGTAAATCTGATTCTCTCACACACTTCCCACAAAATTACCGTAACTGCATTTTTTCTTTAGGGGAGCAACAAGCAGAATAAAACATTCTACAACATTTAGTCAATGTGAGATAGGGAGGATACAGATGTAAAAATTCGTGCATCTTTCTCAATCTGCAGATTCAGAAACATTAGTAAGCATGATGGGTTAAAATTCTCTCAAGTTTTTTTTAATTTGGAGAAAATGCGACAAAAATAGAAAAAAAATATGAACCATTCTAGTCAAACACACAGGTATCACAGATAAAAATGTACTTTTAAGAAAGTAAACCAATCCCAAAATATGAGGAGATATTTGGGGTGTATAAAAGGAACAAGTGTAACAGAAATCAAACAAATCCATTTAAATAAGCATAATTATTGTATAGCAGCAGAGGTAGCAATAACAAACTGGCCACCAGGTGGTGCCAACTAGCACTGGCTTTTTTGAATGTGTGAAATGTTATGGTGTTTTTTTGTACTTTTAAGGGCACTTTTCCACTGGTATCTAAATAAAATCTAGAAGCAAACTCCACTGCACCAGGTACCATACTTTTGGTACAGCACCTTAGGTACCTCCCCTTTTGAAGCGACTTCCGCCCGATTACCAGTACTAAAAGTACCAAACCAGCTGGGGTCCTTTTTTTGTGCTTCACTACTTCGGGGTGGGACTTGCAAATGTTTCAATGTCGACTGGTCAGGCAAACAGCCAGCCTCTACAACATAATACAACTTAAAAAAGGTTCAACTCAGTAGACAACTGAGTAAAAAAAAAAAAGTAACAATGTATGTGTGGATAAATGAAGTGACCCAAGCTTTACTTGCAATCTGATCAGAACCACCAGAAAAATGATGGGACGGTACAATTAAAAAAAGAATAAAAATTGCGATACAACAGCTGCACAATATCAGAAAAAAAATATCGCAATGTGATTTTGTTGTAATAAATATTGGATATTTATAAAGCAAAAGGAGTTCAAGTAACATTTGTCATATACACATCTATGAGGGATTTAAACTGCAAGGATGAAAATGATTGGAAAGTGCATGCAGAGCTCATGCAAAAGCAGTGGCAGTAAACTAATTTTTAAAAATATAATAGAAAAGGAACAATAACTAAAATTGTAATGCTTGTTAAAGCTTGTTTCCTATGGAAAACAAAAAAATGGTTTAGTGAAAATTAAATCCCCCGTGCTATAATGTCCATACAGCATAAAGATATGAAAAAGCTTGATCTCAAATGATTTTGAGGCCCTTGCGATGTGAGAACTGAAGGTGCAATATCACCTATCGCCTAGCCCAATAATATACTATAGTAATTTTTCAAATCAGCTACGAAATACCTCCTCTTAGATTGCGATGTCATTCAGCAGTGGTACCAGATTTTATGCCAGTGGAAAACAAACACCTTGAAGTACCATACTTTTGAAGTACCAAAAGAACGATACCTGGTGCAGTGGAAAAGTTCCAAAATCATTGATACTTCAGAAAAAAATAAAACCACCTTTTTGAAATTGTACTTTTGGGGAGAAACCATCTGAACACTAATGAAAATGTCTGCTACAAGGTCATTAAGTCAAAACAAATCACCTTCCAATCTTTCACTTTTAAATAAAACACTATACATGTGGAATGTGAAGATTGATCATCAACATCTCCAGCACAACAGGAATTGACTTCATGCTTCAGCTTGCACTTACTTCTGCACTGTGATTCATTCCTATAGAGCAACAGGGAACACCCACGTTATTTTTAGCCAAGTGCAGTTTTATTGTGTTCCTATCTGCCAGGATTAGCTGTATAAATGAGATTAAGATCTTAAAAGATAGTTATTACGAAGTGTCACGTTCAGTAACTTGAAAATCAGTTCAGGCACAAAAATGTTTATACCACTGGTGCCTAATTGCTATTAAATAACTACAGAAATGTTTCCCCTGACAGAGAATATAGACTTTTACTTACAAACCAATTTCCATCAAAATTAATTTTAAAAGTTAAAAATTTTAAAATTAATTTTAAAAGTGTAAATTAACAATGGACTAATTTTATACAATATTTTATTCTTTGGAAAGGCTGACAATTACAAGACCCACATCCCATGATAAAAAACAAACACCTTAAATGAAGACAGCTAATAGGATTTCCTTAAAATAAGAGAAAACGGCAAAGAATGATAAACACTATTGTTATACAAAATCCTCAAGGCTGAGACCGAGGACTCCAGTGGAACTGGGTTAACTGCATTGTAAAATTAGCAGAATTAAAATCAATGTAATGAGAAACTTTCAGAATTGATTTAACTCTGCTCATTTTACCATATTCATTTACAAAAGATATTTTGAAATTAGTATTTAATTAGAAAAACTAATCCAAACTAGAAAGTGGGTCTTTTGTCCCTGAAAAATGCATACACACAAAAAGTAAACACATAAGGACATTATGAGTAATCTGGGAACCATTCCAGGAAACCTACACATGGAATTATCCAATGGCAGAAAACCCTATAAAACACATGGAAGTTTTCAAATTCAGGTTTGTTTCACATCAGAGATGAAGGCTTTCAATAACAAGAGTAGAACTGCCCCAAGACTACAGTTAAAACTGCATACTCTAATCTCTCTTCACACCCAGCTTTTAAATCTTAGTCACTAACAGCTTGTCCTGTTTTTATCACATTATAAAACCGTAAACTAATATATAGAATTTCTAGAAAGGTGATGTCTGTAATCATACATGATTTTTTTTCTTTGGGACAAAGTGTATTGATATTTATTCTGGTTCCCATAATATGCAATGTTAAACACCATGAGCATTGCTATCAATTAGTATTACTATCTTTGTGAGAATGATGGGGTGAGGCCATTGGGTGAATTTGGAGTGTTAATACCATTTCCCAGTCCCACTGACATGTATTAAATGCTGTTCTTTTTGGGTCCCTAATAACCAGGGAAAAGTTATTACTCGCGTAACCTTTCCCATCGCATACTTCAGCAGGCTGAAGCTGCCCCGTGCCCATTTTATTCACACAAATGGAAAAACCTTGCCCTTGCTTTTTGCTGGGCATGTAGCGAACTGAGAGTTGGCCAGTGAAAGCATTTACCACCTTTTTAGATATAGTGCTTACACATTATTTAACATGATAGGAAGTGATGGGTACTTGTGAAATTAAAGGGGCAATATATAGCTCAGTGAGTTTAGGATCTGCTCCCACTGTATGTAAATGTGTAGGTTCAAGTCCTGTGGCTGGCAGAGTAATCAGATCACAGGTGGGCACTTGAGCAACAGCCCTAACCCCAACTGCTGCTGGGTGATTGTGATCCCCAAGTTCCTCTCTCGTCTGTTGTTAAGGACAAAATAAGTGAGATGAGATAAGTAATTTATTCAAACACAACCTCAACTAACTGATGGTGCTGTAAGGCGACTCAGAAAATTACCGACCAATCACAGGTTGTGATTATGGTTACCGACCGACAGATCCCTACCTACAAATATTACATCAAAGCGTTTACGAATATACAGCTATGATTTGATAATTAACTGCGCTAGAGGCTAGTCCGCAGAGTTAACGGGGTTATCAGCTATATGAAGACATAAAATTAAACTGTCCAAATTAAAGCGTCCGTGAGCTCGTGTACTAGCTCCAGTTCCTCGCGTCTGTCCTCGATCCGCAGCGTGTTTGCGCGTCCACGAACACCAGCGCTCTTCATTAATTCGGTGACGCGAAAAGTACATAAATACTTTATTGTATTACGCACTTAGGCGGTGTATTATTCAAATTTTAAGAAGCGAACTGGTCGCTGTTAAGTAGTTCACTCTTCGCCGAATTCGCTGAAGATCCTATATAAAATGGAGACCTTGTCAACAGGCCCAAAGCTGAACGATAACACTAAAGCCGTCAATCTTGCAAAAGAGTTAGACAGAGAACGGATGAGATACAAAAAGATATATTCGCGGTTTGCAGGATGGACACCGCAAGTGCAGAGTCCAGAAACCGGGACCCAGGCAACTGTCCTGGGCCTACTTTCAGTAGCCCAGCCATATTAAATCCTACGTAGCACCGTCAATCTCGCAACCCTTGGAGGCAGCACCCAACAAACAATACACACTATCACCGCACTACTTACTGAATCCGTTTTTATCATACCTTTAAGTCTTGACGATTTATTGGGTCAGCGTCTTTCTGTGAAATATAGGTGGTCGGCCTCTTTTCGAATGACCCGTTTTGCGGAAACGACAGTACTCTGCAGGCGCGCTCTCGCTTTTCGCCGACCAGACTACTAACCGATCTCCGAGCGAATCGATGTGGGCTATGCCCAAATACGCATGCGCTTCTCTTAAACGAAAATACTGTCATAATGAAACTATACCGTTGTTTGGCATTGCGACGTAATTTCTCCTGGCCGCGTCGCTTTTCTTTTTCTTTACCCTTCTCCATCTCTTCTTCAGAAATTTTAAATCGGTCATGCGCAATCCATCAGAAAAAAAAACTTCAAACAAATTGTTCGCCAAACACAATCAAAAGATATATAGGTAACCACCGTAGAAAGTACAGGTAAACAAAACGATTATCTAATAAAATGGCGCGGCCATCCCAGCATGCATCACGACGCGACTATTTTTTTTGTTAAAATTTTTTTTTAAAATAGGCTAATGTACAAAACAATTTCGGGAGCATCGCCATTCACCAGATAAAGGGTAGCACAACAAACCTGCCGAATGGAACCACAGCACTCAGGGTCAAACAAATACATTTCGCAGCTCTATACAAGGTCTCAAAAACGTATCCTGATTAAAAAGTATATTGACATTTTTTTACTCAGTGACCTGATTGGGAAGTTTTTTTATTTTTTTTTTGCTTTAACTTCTTTTCAAAGTTTTAAGGATTGGGGGTATGATTTGAATTTATTAAAAAACTAAACTAAAAAAGTTGGGCGATTATTTCAGGTTTCTGGTATGTATTTGTGTGTGTGTGTTATTACATGAGGCCTGGAGTTTCAAAACCATTTTCACTAAATGAGCACATTATCATCAATATTAACACACATCTTAAGAAAGGCTTTAGAGGGATTAATGTCATTCACAATTTTAAAGTGTGTTTATTTTGATTTGGGGTATAGTGAATTTTAGGTACATTGTTCTAAGTCTATTGATTTAATCAAAATTGTGTAATATGTCATTTCAGAGTATTTAACTCTGCTGTTCCTGTAGCCATAGATGTTGATTAATATGAATTTCAAGTCATCAATAGTCAGGATGGGAGACACCCAATGACAGTGCTTATCTGCTTTATGGGATGTACTTTCACCGGGGAGGTTTTTCTCGATGATGGCGACCCCTGCTGACTGAAATAAGCTTCATATCCCAATTGTTTAGACCAGAATATAACATCTTTAACCTTTGAATATGTTTTCTTGTAGCAAAAATAATGTTAATCTTCCTCCCTTTAAAAATTATTTTTTTTCTTTTCATCATGTCTCTTAGACCCCTTGCATTAACAGAAATAACAGAAACTTTGTAACTGAAACATGTTCCATGAAAAACAGAAAAGGAAATGGAATTATTTCAGAACAGTTATAAAATGGGAGTAAATGCGTTGTCTAGTAAAGTAGCATTTGTTGTAGCAAAACCCTGCGCATGTTATTTTTCATATTCTAAACTCAATTGCTTGTAAGAATTAATGACCCAGGATGAAAGGTTACGGTGTGACACTCTGTCTATTAATGAAGTCACTGGGGCCTTGGAACATAGTCTTAAGACCTGCCTTGCTTAACTTTCGCCCTTACAGCATTTCATGCCTCCCCGTCTTCTTTGGTGAGATGTTCTGCAAACTGAATGTTGAGGTCTTCACAGATGGGGTGATGTTTCAAGGTTCACTATAGTATTGTATAGTTCACTATATACATCTCTGAAATGCCTTTCAGTCAACTGCATGATGACCTATTGAGGATGATTACTGTTGTTTGCCCATAGACAGCGCACAGAATCCAGGGTGAAATCCTCCCCCCAATGTGGAGCAATCTTTAAGACGATATTTATGGTGATCTGTCGTGTTTTCTTCTTTGTCTTCTTTTAAACCAGTTAATCTTAAGTTCCATCTTCCTTTGTAGTGCTCCAGTTCTGCATCTTTTTTTTTCCAGCTCTGCGTTACACCCTGTGATAGCTGAGTTAAATTTGTCTGTTTTTGTAACAGTAGATATGGTTAGCATGTGCTGCTTTAGTTCTGTTTTTAAGACATCCATCATGTTTTGAAGAATTCCTTCACAGCTAAGACTGTGGCTTTGGAGCTACCTCCAGTATGGGAGCCAGCAGATGTGTTCTCTTCTTTTTGTTTTTTTTCTGTGTTATGGTTGGCTTGGATGGTGTGTTTTTGGTACCTTTGCCATTTGTCTCTGTATTTTCTGGCTTGCAATAGTCGTGTGTTAAATATGCCTGGGCTCTAGCATTAGTTTTGGACATGTTGTAGCTTTGAATACTGCTGTGAGAACTTCTGAATCATTTTATGTTATATCCGACAGGGAGAAATTCTTGTGAGTAATAAGTCCAGACTATTCTATTTTCAGGGACTTGCTACTTGGAGCTGCTTAAACAACATCTGTTCCCTCCACCGTCATGCTGTGGCAACTTTTACAGTCTCTATAATAATATTATTGTTGGAATATAAGTCATGTTATGGTGCATTTTTCTCCTTTTAAGTTCCAAAATCATTGTTACAAAGTAAACTTTAAAGATAAATGGTACTTTTGGAGATGAAACTGTCTAGATCTTGCAATGGCAATGTCTGTCATATAGAACAGTTGAAACAGATCATCTTCCACGCCTTCACTTTCAGATAAAACACTGCAGATGGGATGTAAGGAAACATCATCCACATCTCCAGCACAGCAGGAATTGACTTCACGCTTCAGCTTGCCACGCGCTTTTATACTTTTTCTTAATCGAAACTAGTGTCGTAACGGAACTAGTAATATTATTGTTTTCCAATGCAGCCATTTAAACTGTTGATCAATATTTTGCTTTTATGTGTTAATTTTGGCTATACTATAGCTTTGACCTGATTTACTTGAATATTTTGTTTAAAGAACTATTAACCCTGCAGTGGCACCATTTCTCCATTTAGAGAGGGTGGCAAGCGAGTATATTGACATTTCAATTCATTCATTTTATGTGGTTTCTTATATGACGTTATTTACACCGTGTGCCTTGTGCCTTTTCTATCAAATGCAGTGTTTCATATACCTGTAATCACTGATTCTTTGGATTGCCAATGTACCTAAGAGTGGTAAATTAGGATACACCCATAATAATTAAAATCGTAATTATTACATATAGAGTGAACTGAGAAACTAATATAAACCACACAGGTGGTGGTGGCAGTATTTTCTAGCATGTTTAAAACTGCGTGGTGGTTGTGGGCTTGATTCCCACCCTTGGCTCTTATGTTTTGAAGTTTGCATTTCTCCCTGTGTTCTCACAAGTTTTCATACTCTGTACACAAAAAGTACATGATTAGATGCACTGGTGTCCCTTGATCACCCATGTTCCCTAAGATCCATACTATTTGGGGTACCAGCTTCCTTGTGCCCTGTGCTTGCTGGGATAGCTCCACCCCTCTCCCCTCAATGGGCATTTCGGTTTGTCACAGCAGCTGTTGATAGCTTGGCATAAGACTCATATGGGGCCATGTGGAAATTCTATGATAGAGAAGCTCAGTGTAGCAAACCCAGTAGCCCCCCCTTATGAAAATTTACTATGGTTTTTTATGCAGTAACCATAGTTTTACTATGCTACCTCATGGTACTTTGGTACTACCCATAGTACTACCATGGTTTGGAAAGACCATGGTAAAACAAAAACCATGGTTTACGACCAAGATGATAGTAGGTAGTAGGGTTTGACTGTAGCGAAACCATGATAAAACATGGTTAATTTTCGTAAGGGTCCCTAAGGGGCTCTGGATGATGTGCTCTGGGTCTCAAGTCTGAAGTTACTACAGTACTGTAAAAAACAAAAATGGCTCTTCCCTGAGAGCGGCATGATGCCTTAGTGGGTAGCAGTGTTGCTTCCCACCCCCAGTTGGGAAATCCCACCTCGCTTTGTGTATTTGTGTGAAGTTGTGCAGTATGTTCTCCCAGTGTTATGTGGATTTCTTTTAAGTACTACAATTCCCTCCTACAGCCTAAATACATCCAGTTAGGTGGACTGCTATTTCAAATTGCCCATAAAGTGTGGCCTGCAATGGACACCCCTGCCTTCCCCTTGCATAGGCTCCAGGCCCAGGTTTGGATGTTGGATGATGGTAGGATGCCGAGTTCTCCCCTGCTAAATTAAAGTTGCATGCTTGTTTTTCTTTAAATTTTAGAAATTTAAATTACACAATGGGGCGGCACGGTGGTGCTGTGGTTAGCACTGTTGCCTCACACCTCTGGGACCCGGGTTCGAGTCTCCGCCTGG
>JABFEA020000017.1:21903147-21921066 GCA_019775915.2 Cyphomyrus plagiostoma | reverse complement strand
GTGCCCGTTGCTTCCGGGATAGGCTCCGGACCCCCCGCGACCCAGTAGGATAAGCGGTTTGGATAATGGATGGATGAAATTACACAATAGCTTCCCAGAGTAAGACACAGACATGAGTCTGGAACCATTTTAGGAGCATAACTATAAGTAATTTTGTTGTGAGGTTGTGAATTTGAATTCTTGCTTTTCATACTGGCTGTGAGTTAAGGTTCTGCAAGACTGGATGTAAATCAAGATGGGAGCAAATGTGCTGAAGCTCACAGTCACTGGCAGCTCCTGTCATTCAATCCCTGTCACATGTTTGTTTATAGGTGCAGTCAGTCAAAAGGTCAAACTTAATAAGGGAATCAGCCTGGTTCTGTGGGCTTTTCTCTATCACTAAACCATACGCCACAGGCCTGTTTTTGCCACACAGGTGATCCTGTGTGATCTGAGTCAGACGAGTTCAAAATTCACTTTATTAACCTCAGTGGGTGTTGGTGTCCCCATCTTTGTACAAATAATCATGGGTGTATTTATTGTTGCTGACTCAACATAGACTTTTACTGAGGTATATTTCAGTTATTGAGAAGTATTGTTTATTTAAAAATACACATATAATGTTAATTCAATGTAAGCAGTTCACAGAAAGACTGCTCAGTTTGTCATACTTCAGAGCGTATTTCTGAAAAATTACTTTGGTCATGTGACAGAATGAGGGCCTGGAGGTCACATGGGAGGCGTGTGACCTCAGTGGTCTTAACCTTTACTTTAGTGAACGAGTCAGCAGAGGCCACTGACCTTTATGCAAATTAACTTTTGTTTCTCAGTTTAGAACTGTTCTGTCCATATATGTAATGTCTACACATCCATACATTGCTATATGCAATAAACTGCATAATGCATTTACTTGTTTTCCAGAGTCTTTCATTGCATCTATCAGTCTGTCAGTTTCCCTTCCATTCTCTGTAAACCCCTATACTCCAGTAGTGAATTATGGTGAGTGCAAAGATGGGGAGTTTAGGGACACTTGGCCAATAAGTTATCAGGGGACAAGCCAACAGGTTTGACTGCTTTTATTTGACCACTTCCCATTGCCTTATAATGATGGTACCGTCACTGTTTGTGTTCCCATCCGCACGATCCGCCCCTTTGCCGCTAGACTCTTTTCACCACAGACTGAAGTATCATTTGACTCATTACTAGGTGTCAGTTATTATACTTCTTAGAGCACATTTGCACATGTGCCACTCGCTGTGTCCTCGGCTCCTGGTGGCATTATGCCTCAGCTCTAAATCACCAGACTCTCCCAGGAGGGCACTTTGCACAGGGTGTCATTTCTACACCATTTATTGAGTTAGGTTAAGTTCCAGCATAAGGTTATTAATGATTTGTGACCAGTTTCAGAACTAATTTGCTAGAGGGGCTAATTGAGGAAAGGCTGATACACATTTTTGAAAAACATTTCCTTTATGCACATTTTTGCACAACGATGTTGTACTTACTGGGCTGTTATTGCACCTACTGTCTACTGTAACTTGTCACGTTATACTCACTGTTTTTGTTTGCACAATGCTGCACTGCACTACTGTTGTTCAGAACTGTTGTGCACTAAATTATTCTTGCATCTTGTTTTTTCACTATTGTGGTATCATTATACCATTATTTTCCAGAGTTTCTTGTCCTGCACTAAACCATAGCCACTTCATGTATGTTCTACAACCAGGAAATAAAGTGTTCTGAGTTTTCGTTTAAATACTGAAGCAGAATAATTCTCATAGTTGGAGTGATTTCATCTGGCATTCATCGTGTTATATGAGTACAGATCTGAGATGTGTTCAGGTTTTCTGGAGTCATGACCATGACCAGGATAGAATATAAGTCAGTATTCAATGTCTTTGAATTTCAGGGTTTCCCATCATGAACCATTTGCTTCTGGGATCAAAACAATATTAGGTTAGTCTTGTGAAAAACACGAAGCAAGCAAAACACATGCAAGTTTGTTGGATAAAACAGGACCTGACCATCTTGTTTGGCTTTCATAGTAATGAACATCAAGCTCAGTTTCTTTTGGCACAAAATTTATAAAAAAAAAAAATTATTGCATCATTTTCATTATTTGCTTCCTTGATTAATTAATCCTGAATTTAAGGCATGGTGACAGTACTTTTGTATCCTAAATAGTAACACTGTTTTTTGCTGTTAGGCGGAATGCAGGACCGTTTTTGTTACGGTCATACCAGCAGGTTTTATTGTTCTATTATCAAAGCATGGATTTTTTTTCTTCCTTATAGAAAAAACTGAACATTGTTAAAGTATAAAGCCTTATCAGTTATATTTATTCTTTAATTATATATATATGGTGAAAGATAGCTCTTTATTCATATAGCTGTATCTGTAGCTCTTAAAAACCATAAAAATGATAAAATCTGTATTTGTAAATCCTGGTTTAATCTTGGTTCTGCTAACAGAAGGCTACACTGCACGGCAGTATGCAACAGCAAGGTGAAACAGTAGACACTGGCAATGACCAAAGACCAGCTAGGTAGACGGCAGAAGCACCTTTCTAATACCAGAGATGATCATCAACTTATCCAGCAGTGCTTCATAAATCGGAGGATGACCTAAGGTGACCTCCAGAAAGAATGGGAAACAGTGCAGGTATAAAGTACACTGCTAGACAGTTAGGATTGCTAGGACTCCTACATGCCCTTAAAGACCCATGAAGCCAGGAAGAAGCACTTCATCAATGAGAAGCAGGGTGGAGCCAGGCTGGAGTTTGCAAAAAAATGTATATTTTACACAGATGCATTCCCATAAACGAGAAGCAAATGAAACCATTTTGCTGTGGTCTCTTAATTCTTTCCTGCGCTGTATTTATATATAGTATATTATGTATATAATGATGTATATTATATATATAAACTTCCAAAGCCATCCAACAAACTCGGATAAGCCCAGCACAGCCTTACCGGGCCAACCGGCCAATAATTAGCATCCACGCGACTGCTGCTAATTTAAATTGAATTCAGCTCGATACTGCACATGTGCTGTATAGTGTATTTTTTTTCCCCGCATTTTCTTTTCTTTTTTTTAATCTTTTATACCACATAGCATTGGTGGGAAGCACACAGTTTTGATGGCAAAGATATTCTATTGTATTTTTTGTTTGTATTTTCATTTGTGCTTATAATTGTTTGTGTCTAGATGTAATTTCAACAAAGCTTACCTATAGTTATATGCTGATGTTTCCATGTAATCCAGGTTTTTCAATTATTACTCAGTGCTGTAGTACACAGTAGTTAAGGACATAGGACAATGGTTTTGTTTGTCCTGTCTTGTTGGCCTTATTCCACCTTTCATGACCTCACCATGTCATCCGCTAATTAAATCACAACCCACAAACCCTCTGTCCTTCACTGACACTTGCTATTTAAAACTGTCGCAACATGGCGGATTTGCTGCGGGTCGACATATTTTGTCAATGACAGATATATTTCCACACATGCCACCGGAGTTCTGTTTCATAAAGGCTCCTTCAGGTCTCAGGGGCAGAATTGTGGGGCCATTACTCAGAAAGTTGACTAGATAAGTTAGTTTGTAAACCTACAATACTAAATATTCTGTATATATAACATAATATAACTTATTTTTTAAATCTCTGTGTTATTTCCATTCTTTTCCTGGTTCTTTGTACATTGTTTTTAAGTTTAATTGATTACATTTTTATTCAACTTGATCATCATGGATGTTTTATGTTTGATTGCAATGTTAAGTACCATCCACTTTACGCTGCCCATTCTCTTTCAAAGATGGTATGTAGGTATCTTGTGCATTGTTAAATACTTTTATTTTTTTCTTTACTATTTTGATAAATGGTGGATATGTATATTTTAAATACATATATTTTGTGCCATTGTTTTCTATTTTATGTTTTCTCATTTTGCATCCTCTAGAGAAGCCAACAAAGTGAGAATTCAGGTGTGTTAATGCTGCCCATATAACACAAAATTACTTGAATCTTGAATCCCTGCAGACTGGTAGATAATCTAAACTGCTGTCTAGTTCCCCATCTCCAGCAGGTGCTTCTGACACTAGTGGGTTTCCAGCTCCAACATAGTGAGAGACAATAATCATCATGTAAGATAAGGCAAGCAACCAAGAACAGAGCCCCCAATGAGAGACAGGCGTGACACTTGCAGAGACTTTGCCTTCATCCTGCTCTATGTTTACCCTCTTTCCCTGTCTTATTGCTGTCAGATGACATTCCATTACCAAGGCTTAGGTTACGCCACGTGTCTGTGAGGCTTTGCATGGGGAAGGACGAGCAGTTAGGATCTTCTAATTGCATAATGAAAAATAAGAGGCCAGGGTCTGAGGGAACTCCTGTCATTCTGTGCTTGCGTTCCAAGGGCCTGTGTCATCTTCCAACCCCGTCAGCATCCATCACGAGGAGAGAGGGATTATATCTAAGAGGGCATCATATCCTTGGAGCTTCTCACGTTTTACTGCAGTTGCTGTAACCCCTGCCAGAGACATAATTGCTGAGTACTGGGAACAGACTGAGCCAACTGCATGTTAAGTTTATAAGATGTTACCGATGACTGATGGTTGAACTGAACGTGTGTATCTTCGTTATAAAGAAAAGCAAATGTCATTATCCACTGTCTTTGCAGGCCTGTTCTGCCTCAACCAGTCATGGAATAGCAAAACTTTTACCCCCTTGGGGAAATGATCCTTTCAGCTACTCCATGAGACACACAGACAGGTAAGCACAATGTGGGGCACCAAAGAAGCTTGGGGAGGGTGTTAAGGGCCTTGCTCAAAGCATGTGGCTATTCTGCTGAGGCCAGGCTCAAACTGGAAACCTACTGCTCACAAGCACTGAGCCTTAGCCCACTGAGCCACACATAGCCCTGGGAAGCAGCTGAGATCAGAAAGCTGCTGATCCTTCACGTTTATGTCTCACAAGCTTTACATACGCAGAACTATGTTATACTGTACGATTAATAAGAATCATATTAACCTAATAGGGTCAGCTGTTGATCATGTCTATTTATATCGGGCCCTGGCAGTTAACTGAGGAGCCCTGGTGGGTTGCTGGTGGTCCACAGTTAAGGGTTCACATCATATCACACACACAGGCGCACAGCCTCCTTTCGCAGAGGGTCTATTGTGTTCACCTTCAGTTTAGAGTGCATCATAATTAGACATATAAAATAGAGGAGACTTTTTATTAATAGGATCTTTTTAATAGGGTGTATGATATTTAAAGACATGTACTTGTAACTTGCCAGATCATGTTCTAGAATGATTCTACTCTTGTACCCTTTAAGCCAGATCCTACCCTGAATTGTTTCCCCCCGAATATGCATTTATCCGTCCCACTATATAAGTCACTGAATTCCATACATATTTTCTAAGTTAACTGCGATGGTAACATACTGCACACAGTTCCTTGTGAAAAGTTATAAAAGGCAGTAGTTGCTGTTCTATTACAGAGAGTGAGGAGATGAGACACAGGCCGGTGTTCTGCCTAATGCCAACGGATTCACCCTTTTTCTGACATTAAAAACCATGCAATGTCCTGAATCTGACACCACGTAGGGAATTCAGTTCCATATACCTCATTTATCACACCACTTTATGACAGCATTGTCACAATACATTTGAAATACATGAGGTGCAGAATTTTTAACGCTACACAAGTCCCAGTTCACCTGGCGAATGTCATAAAATAAATGCGGATATGTAAATAACCGCTGTTATTAGTCACCCTGCCGTAGATGCCTGAATGCGATTCGCCGTCCCAGCAGCTAATGCGGATGGCTAAAAGTATAATCAGCGTCATGTCCTTATAAATCTCAATTTCAGGATCTATATAAAGCTGTACTTACACATCAGCTGACATGGCTGGTTAGGTAAAAGCAAGTAAAAACACTGGAAGGAGAAGTAAGCAGAGGTGGAGGTGGTGCTGCCCCCGGACGGTTAGCATTTCACAGTCCCATCATAGTCATGTGCCAAGGGCTTATAATAAAGCCCTTTATCATTCCCAGGGAGCTTCACACCATATTCCACAGGCCTCTCAGCCCCACATATGCCATTTGTTCATGGCAATCTGATGAGGTTTGCTTTTCTCCTAATCTTATAATGCTACCTTTAAAAAGTACATCTGCTTTACACCAATAACAAGAACAAACGATGTCTTTGCATTTTGTTTTGAATGTGTGCCGACCATTTAAGCTAACAATCACAACCTGTTTGTTTAATGTACCATGCTTTTCAGTCAGTGTTGTTTTCCTCACTAGCATATTTCGACTAATATAAACTTAAGATGCGTTTGCCACCAGTGTTTAAAAAGCTTCTTTTTTTTCCAGGACCCACCAAAAATGGTACCAGTTCCTTTCAGGAAATGCTCCTTAGCAGTCAACCTAACCCTCTGCAGATAATTGCAACAGAATTCATAGTGGTGCAGTCAATGTTTTGGTTAACTTAATGCAAACCAGTAAAGAGGCCAGGCGTCACTTAACACAGTCAGAGACTAGCAATCAAGGCGAGTTTCTTCCTTCAGTTCAACTATCTGAAGCAATTAATTTCACTTTTAGTCATCATAGAATGGCCACTGTGGACCATTACGGGTCTCCCCCTCACCACATAATAACCTGAAGACAAGACGCCTTCTCTGCCTTGTGCGGGGTCATCCACACGCTTATTTTCACCATGAGGTCTTTCTGAGCCGTGTGACATGCGTGGAGGTGAAAGCTACATTCAGAGGCACTTCTAGGAATTTTTAAGTGGGGTGGCCCAGAGATGGCAAAGGTATTTCTCCCAGTCACGATGTGTTTTTGTATGTGCAAGCACATCATCCTGGGTTCCATATTCCTCTAAATTAACTCAAAATGGCTCATCTGAATGACATAATATATCATACATTACACCCCATTGTATATTGGTTGTCATGCCCCACTCGTCCGTTCCTCCCATGTGCCAAACCCCCTCGTCTACCTCGTGTGGAATCCCCCTGTTACCAGCTGTCTCATTGTCGTTGATTTGTCCAGTGTATTTAAGTCTGCGTTAAAGTATGTTTCCCCAATCCTGTCATTAACGTCCATCCTTTTATGGTGTGTCATGTTCCTTTTTTCTAATTAAATCCCTCGTTCACCTGATTTCCCGGTTTCTGTGCTGCTTCTCTACTACGTGCCCAAGCGTGCATAGGACACTGGTATAGTGAGACAATTAGCTTGGAGATTTTGAATAAAGAATAAAAATAAGGTTCTGACCATATATGGTGGTTAGAGTCATTGACTTGGTTCTGCAGAACAACCTGCAAGGGGGGGCGGGAGGGGTACAGTTTAACCCCCCAAGAGTAATACTGCTATGACAATATTAAAACAGCAACTGATAGACACTCGTTGGTGAAGCAAATAACAAACTGATATGTCGGAACCAAAGGTAACACAGCCACCACAGAGTCTGTTTTTATGCTGTATATCGTAATTGTAGTTTGCACAAATAAGAACCACACACATATTATTAAAAAAGAAACTAAACCTATAACACCTATTTTTTAAATCTTAATCAAGTTCAGAAACCAAACTCGTCTGACCTGTCAGAAGAGCAGAAATCCCTGCTGCTGACTGGAGTTAAATCTGTTCATCATGTGTAAAATATTTTCTAATGTACCTTTGACCACATTTATTTAGATTCACTCTCAATAGCTTCCAATTGCTGGCTTGTCGGTCAGAAAACTGAACCTTCGCCCACCTTCAAATTAACGATCAACTAATGATAAAATCAAGTATTTTGCCTGTTTCATTTGCTGTTCAATATAGAATTTTGCTCAATTCAGCTTTTTATATAATCTACTTTTACAAAGTATAAATTATTTACCTATGACTATTTATTTACTTCCCATCGTATTATGTGATCAGTCTTTTTATATATTGTATACAGACTTTATATATCAACTAATAACTGTGAAATCTAATGAGACAGACATGTTCAGAAAAATGTGGTTAAAGCAATGTATATTACTTGATTTTCAGATTATGTGTTTCCATACATCTTTATTAATAATAGCAGTGTCCATTTACTACCAACTACTGAATGCAAAATGTGCATGCAAACATCCATTTTCCAACCCGCTTATCCTACTGGGTCACAGGGGGTCAGCCCATCACAGGGCACACTCACAGGCAATTTTTGAACTCCAATCAGCCTCACCATGCTTTTGGACTGTGGGGGGAAACTGGAGTACCCACGGGGAGAACATGCAAACTCCACACATGTGACCCAAGCAGAGACTCAAACCCGGGTCCCAGAGGTGTAAGGTAAGAGTGCTAACCACTGCACCACCATGCCACCCCTCCATGCAAACATTCAACTAAAATTCACCTATAAGATAATACTAAAAGCCAGTCAATGTAAACTCAAATTGCCCAATATGTGATAGCCAAGATCACCTCTCTTCTTAGATATTAATAATTTTTAGCGCATTGTGTAAAAGGGCTCACAGGATTCTCATGGACAAGTTACTTTGGGAGTTTGGAAAAGCTCATTTGTTATGTCAGGTAATACGCAGCTTATTCTGTTTAACTGGTCCAAGCACTGTTTGAGATCCTTGATCCTGAAACCTAACCACCTCCGGAGCAGGTTAGCCCTGTACCAGGAGTCACTGAGGTGATGTGTCCCGCTTAAAAAAGAGTGGGCGTCATGATATCGAAAAGTCGGAGTTCCCGCCCCTTGTGCACAAAGTTATCCGACTAAGCAAGTAATCCGGCTTCGTGACACGGGACCCAGATATCTTCTGTAGAAACAAACATGTTGGCCGGACACCTGCTGCACAGCAAGGCGGAAGCCAATGATGTGGCAGAAATTTTGGGCTGGTCAGTCTGGTAGCAGAGGTGACTTTGACCACCCCTTTAAAACTGTGCATGGCTAGGTTATGATATCATATTATCTCACCCCATTACCAGTCATATCTGTAAAAAGTCTCTGAGTTATTGAGTGAATCCTCTCTTTATCTGTTGCAAATTAATGTGATTGCTGTTAAGTACATTTAGTCTTTGCTACAACAGAAGTTCAGGCTGCTGGTTCAGCTCTTTAGTAAGTCACCCACTGCTCAATGCTGCATTATGCTCCTCTTCCCCGAATTTCACATGGGGCTTTGTGAATGTGAATCTTCCCTGTGTTCCCAACATGTGCGATTACTGAATTTGCATCCAGCAGCATTCCTTTGGATGTCCTTTCCTGGAAGCTTATTGATGGATTACTGTGGACATGCCACATGCTGCAAAGGAAAGCGTGATTAACAGGTGTCTCTGTGTGAAGGTCAGGAAGACACATTATCTCAGCTGACCTCCTTCTTCTGGGCTTGCCCACTGTAAATACAGTGCTGGAATTTATGACCTAGGCTCTGGGGTCCCCTTTACAGTTTTATAGTCTTCTTTAGAAACCCAGGAACATGCCTGGCTGTTTTTAAAGCTTTTATTTTTAGTTACTTGCTTTATAGTCAAGCATGTGGATGGCTGTCCAGGGTGGCAGACATCTTATGGTGTGGTGGTGTGTCGCTGTACCAGCCGTGAGCTGACAACGATGCGGGTCACCTTTCTACATAGATGGGATGGCTGTTTTTATCATGTTAATGCTGGCGGGAATCTTTTTTTCACATGAAGGTGGTTGTCATGATGGCTCAACTAATTGTCACAACTAAAGGTTTCAGATGACAATAGCTGATTTGCAAGACAGGCTAGTCAGAACTTGGGTGGAGAGGCGTAGGATCAGAGACATAGTGGGTGGTGCTTAGTTGGAGAATGGAACTTAGGGAATGTGGCTCCACCCATGCACACAACGCCACTGGCTAACCATCCCACGTATACATTAGGTATTGGCTCACCGTTTCCTGCCTGTCACACTACTTAGAACACAACACAAATCTGTCTCTACAAATCACATTCTCTGATGCCCAGTTGTCCAGTTTTGTCTGTCTTGTTCCCAAGTGTCTTGCAAAACACAGAATTTATACATCACACCTCAAAGAGATATATAACTTAATTGCGTAGAGTTGAGTAGAACTTCATGTGGAACATTTTATAGCTTTTTGTAAATGTTCATTCACAAAAACTGAGGCAAAATATATCTTGCATGGTGCCATCAGTGCCTTTAGTTTGATAGTTTAAGTGATGCTACAATGAACAAAGACAGCCTTTTTCGTGTGGTCTATGTGAATAGACAATACTGGCATGAAAACAAAAGATAAACATCACTGTCATGACAACGAAGAAGTCTGTGACATTCACTATTAAATACCAAGAAACTGGTCATGTAGTAAACAATACAATATGAATGGACAGTGGTTTAATAATTATAGTTAAAATAGTTGTGGTTATAGTTAAAACTTCCTATAGAATAATCCTAAATGTACAAAATGTATTGTTTCTGAATTGTTCCTAGGAAAAAATAAGATTCCAGAATGTATCACAATTTGCCAATTATTATTCTAAACCAAGCTGAATGAATAAGTGGGTAATTGTTTGCCTCTTCAACAGCCAGGAATTTACCCCTATAATAAACAGGCAGGAATGCACTTTGGAGTGGCTATCGAGCTGACATTAAAACTGCTTTGAAATGACAGGCCTGCCCACTGAGGGGACAGATGCATCCTGGGAGTTTACTCTGCAGGCTTCCAGCTAACTCGTCATCCAATAAAGGACAGACTGGTTCGAACACTCAGAAGAAGCTTTGTCTAACTCAGAGAATTGTCTGTGTGTTTGTGTGGCGTGATTGCGGGTAGGAGTAGGGGATCTGGAAGCGCCCTGAGGTTTACAGTACAGACCTATGGTAAATGGCAGCAAAATGTTCCTGGAAGCACTGGGTTGCAAATGGCAAGTGTGTGCACAAGGACAGTGTGTTCTCACCCATTCTGCTAGCTAGATATCCAGAATGTAAGCCTAAATTCTACTGCACTCACCATCCAAACAGCAGGTCTGAAAGAAGATTTAGGTCAGCAGTTACCAGACAAGACAATTCATCAAAAGTCTTCTAAGTCCAGGATGTATTTTAGTGTTTCGTAAGAAGGTTAATTAACTTGTTAGGTGCCAGTAACTATCCACTTTTACAAGTAAATAAATCAATAATTAGCTGTTAAGTATTGTCTCAGTTTCATTTGTTCAGGCTTTATCACTGTGATAATTCTCAGGATCACAATAATAAAAACGTTTCGTAAAACTTCACAGCACAGACAATATGACTTTGACAAAGTTCGTAGAGACAAAGATGCCCACTCGTTCATGGTGAATTCTCCAGAAAATTTCTTGCTGGTCAATTGAAATGATCCTGAGGGTGGCATGGTGGCGCAGTGGTTGGCACTGTTGCCTCGCAATAAGGTCTTGGGTTCGATGGCTGGGTCACCCAGGATGCCTCTCTGTGTGGAGTTTGCGTGTTCTCCCTGTGCATGTGTGGGTTTTCTCCCACAGTCCAAAGACATGCAGATTAGGTCACCTCTAAATTGGCCATAAGTGTGAATGCAAGTGTGTGTGGCTGTCTGTGTTGGCCCTGTGGTAGACTTGTGGCCTGCCCAGTGTGTACCCTGCCTCGTCCCTGAAGATGCCCAGATGGATTAAGCAGTATAGATAATGACTGGAAATGATCCAGACTTTATACTAGAGTGTATTCATTAATTTTTACGGATTCCACAAAACAAACTTGTTGGAATAACTTTCTTTGTATGCCCCCTACTCTCTAAGGATCATGAAATGAACTATACACTGTTGCTTAAAAAAAATATGATATTTTGTCTTATCATCCTGAGATCTGGCAATTCATTTTTGTCCAGTCTCATGGCCATTATGCTTTTGCTCATATTTCTCGTGGTACACGTCACACTTCATTAAGTCTTTTTGTTCCTCAAAGGGGACAGGTAGGGCTTTAATATTACACCCATGTGTAGAGTTCTGACCTTTCCAACTTCCTCTTCCTGTAAAGTCAAAATCTGAATACAAAAAATAATTCTTGTATCTCAGGAGAATATAGCTACTGAAGCTAACATGTTACATTATTATTGTTTATAAATTATACAATTCTATAAAACCTGGTTAAAAATGGATGGATGGATGTATAAATGGAAGTATGGTCTCCTTCATGTGAATCTGTCTCATCTCAATTGTTACTCACGTTATTTATGACTGTTTGAAATGTATTTTTATTTAAGATTTTCATTAATTAATTCAGGATCTAAGAAAAGAATATGTAACTATTCAACCCGTTGATGTTGTTTAAGCAATATTTTGATAAAGAACACGCTACACATTCTGTATTTAACATATTTAACAAAATAATCAGACACACATCTGTGTAGCATCATATTTGTTGGTTTGTAATAAATGTCAGAGAGAGTGGGCATGTTACAACGTGAAACAGAGCCAAATTGTTGCAATTGCAACTATGTGAATTCCTCTGGAGTCACACGGCGCAGGCGCCTTTGCTCAGAATGTTTTCACTCGATAATCAAAGCCTGAAACGTCTCCAGGTCTATAGTTTCATACATGGAGCCCTATCTTTACGTGTGAAATGGGCTTGATGGAATGGGGCAAACGGATGAAAGGACTGAGGTACAAATGCCCATGGGAACTACAGCCTCAAGATCATGTACTGAAAACATTGTGTCCTCTAGTATAGTGGAGATGTTAATCTTGTAGATTAGTAGTTGGGAGTCAAAACCTAATTCTGGGTGATTAAGGTGATTAGGAGATCATCGTGGTCAGTGTTGGGGCCAGAGAGAGCCAGACACAGCGCTGGAGATCATAGTTTGTGTGTGAAAACTAAATCAGGCTGGGTATGCACTATACGAAGAAAACTGAGTCACACAGAACTTTAGAAGAAGCTTATTTCCTATGCCTGCATCTAAAATGAACAGATAGAATAGCAAGTAATGGTTAACATAGCAACAGTGATTCAAAATCAGATTTGACTCGAATCCCAAATTAAAATGTTAAAATGACGATAAATGTAACACGAGTTTAATTCTTTTCTTTGAAATTTAATCTCAATATTGTAAATTACAGAACATTACTCTAAATGGAAATAAGTAATTTAAAGCAACACTTGCCACTTTAAAAAATGCAATAGACATACATTTTGTGTAAAATAAAAAATAAACATATTGCTTATCTCTCCCGACTAATACTAATCTCTCAAAGCTGTTAATCAGGTGCTGTGGTTGTAGCAAAAATTAGTTTTATGTAATTAATTGGGGTAGGGGCTCCCAATCTGCTGAAGTCCATGGTCCAGTTTATGTTCTAGAAAAATGTCAAGGACTGGTAAAACATTGGTAGTGTGTGTGTGGCGGGGGGTTGCTAGTTGATCTTATTATAAGTTTAACTGTTTTCGTTTTTTCAAATGTAAACAGAATGCGTGAGTGTGAGGGGTCGTGAATTCATTTTATTAAGTTTATTTTTGGAAACCAACCAACCCCTTCACAAAACCCCCAGCGTTCCGCGTCCTGCTGGAATACTGCCTGAGGACCAGAGCTGGGGGTTGGGAACCCTTACGCTAGAGGACATACACCACAAAAGACAATTACCAAACACAGGTCAAACACAGACACTTCCGCTGCTCTATATAACACAGACTGATGGAGACATTGATACAGCTGCCCTATCAGTCAAAGTGTTACAGACTCAGGAACAGCCAGCCACAGACGTGTTAATAGTCACTGTTTAACACTGTTAGACTGAGAAGGGTTACTGGTGTTTGACACTCACAGATGACCAAGACACAGACTTTAGGGTTATGGCCTCTGCTTCAGACTCTCTTAGGATGACAATGTGACCCCCACACACTCCGGAGTTCCTTTGCATATCCCTCATGCCACATCACCTTGCAGTTCCCGCAGTACCCCGACTCACCGGCCAGCAGCATCAGATGTCATAGCACTGCCTCTGCTGCTGGTCACTACTCCATCTTGAGTGCTGACCTTCGTATTAGACTTAAGCATTTCTCCAGTCTGCTCTGCGAGGCAAATCCTGGCTCTGCCCCTCTTACCTGTGGCAAGAGCTGTGATGGGGGCTCCCAGTGATACGGAGGTCCAGCAGAAATGGTTTTAAGGCTGTTTAAGTATATTTAAGTATACTGAGGTCGATACTAATGGTTAAGCTTCTCCATCTTAGAGACACTCCAAAAAGCATGGAGGGTTAGGGATCCAGAAAAGGCTCTGATCCTGGTGGACTACAAAGCAGAAGCTGGACAGCGTGTGTCCTTCACGATGGAGAGACAGGTAGATTCTATGTAATAACATGAACTGATCCTTCAAGTTATCCAAAAGGAGTCCAGTTCGGCACAGTCTCTGTAGAGGACAGGCAGCTGTGTCTCTACAGACCCCCCGGTGTGCCTGCTGGAGACGGCTTCTCCCAGCTTCCCCGGGAGAGCAGGAGAATCACCATGGAAGACGTCAGAAGTAAGTTTCCCTGGAGTGAATCGTGGGTGTCATTGTAGGTCCAAACTTGTAAGAACACTATATTCTATATATTTCCTTTTCGGACTGACCTGTCCTCTCTCTCTTCATCCTGCACTCACTGACAAATGTACTACAAAGTGTCAGTCTCCTCTCTCCTCTTCAGTCCTGTGTTTCTCTTTGTGGTCATGGCTAATTCACTGTGCTAGATACATTCTCTCTCTCTCTCTCTCTCTCTATCACTCACTCACTCTATCTGTGTCTAAACATCCCAGACCTCATTGGGTCCTGTGAAAGTCTTTTCTTATACTCTGAGAGGAGGGGGTGCATAGAGCTAGCTGACTATATGCTGACCCCATGCGTTAACACTTGTAAGGCAATATAGTGTAAAGGAGTAGAGTCATGAGTTTTGAAATGCTTGTGTGTGCGCGTGTGTGTGTGCTTGTGTGTGTGCGCGTGTGTTGGGGCTTCTCTGTAACGCCTGCTGCTATGCCCAGCCTGCATGGTGTGTAAGCTACAGAAACCACTCTTGTCAGCACTGGAATGTGCTTATATCCAGAGGGACAGCTCAGCTGTCACGCGAGGCTCAGCGTTTGAGATTCCCAATTAAAGGCTATTCTGTCCTTGTCTGAGCCACTGACTCACACAAATTCCTGCTATCAGCTACTGCGCATCATTTTATTTGTTTTTTCTTACATTAGTATCTGTTCAACATACTTCTGTGGACAGTGGTTTCTGCCTTGTGGTCTTTTATCCTAATTCTCAAATGAAACTGTTGCCATGATTTCCTTCATGTTGAATTAGTCTATTTTATTTGCACAAATTCCACATGTAGATCCACAGAATCTCAGTGCTTCCTTCAAGGGGACCCAAACCTTGGATTACAGATAAAACAAATCAAGGTTCTTCAAACTAACCCAACCATGTCTTTATGGATCTTGCTTTGTGCACTGGGGCACAGTCATGGTGGAAGAGAAAATGCCTTTCCCCAAACTGTTGTCACAAAGTAGAATCGTCCAGGATGACTTGGTATGCTGAAGCATACAGGAACTAAGAAGCCTAGCCCAACCACTGAAAAACAACCCCATACCATTATCCCTCATTCACCTTTACAGTTGGCACAATACAGTTATGCAAGTAATAAACGGCTGACACCCACCAAACCCTGACTCATCCCTCAGACTAACAGACAGAGAAGTGTGATTTGTCACTCCACAAAGCACGTTTGCACGTTTCAGAATCCGGTGACGGCGTGCTGTACCCCACTCCATCCAACACTTGGCATTGCGCTTGGTGATGTGAGGCTTGCATGCAGCTGCTCGGCCATGGAAGCTCATTCCGTGAAACTGCCGGTGCAAAGTTTCATGCTGCGGTTAATGTCAGAGTAACGCTGCAGCTCAATACTCTGAGTGAACAGAGCATTGATGACTTTTATGCACCTTGGACCTCAGCACTCAGTGACCCGGCTCTGTTACTTTATGTAGCAGGTGGAGCCGCATTGATTGCGGTGAGTGTGTTGCGTGTTCAGTCTATCAATTAATTATCCACTTGGGGGCACCTGATATGAAGTTTTGGTGCCTGGTGGGGGGGATTCCCTGACTTGTCGGCGTTGATATGCCTACTTCCGGGTCGCCCGATTTCCTTCGACTCTGCTACAGCGCGAGTAAGGTAGCCGGTAGCTGTTTTGCTCCCTATTGGCTACGTTTTGCTATTGATTGTTCGTTTGCATCTGACAGCGGTGAGACGCAGCAACTCTAATTGGAGGCAGTGTGTACATCACTTTGTAGCAGGAACGTTTCTTCTCCAGTGTGACATCAGTAGAGTGTGCTTTTCCCCTCTTCCGTGTGATTGAGGGCACTGCCTAAGTGATATGCAATCCTAGGTTATCAGTTCTGCCCTCTTTCTTGGCTGTAGCATATAAACTGTCTTTGCTCTTTTAATAGATGGTGTCTGGATGATTTACCGCTTAGCTTTTGTAATAAAAACATTTTAAGTGATATTATGTCTCCTGCCTGGGCGTAGCGTGAACCTGGGTGCCTTATAGTATTAGAGGAGGATCCGTTATTTCCTTGGGTGAAATTCCCAGGGTGACGCAGTCTGGCATGTCACCTTTCCTTTTTGGGGTGGTGAAAGGGATAATCGGTATTTAACGAGTAGGAAAAACAGAGCCACGTAACACTGCATTTACATGGGAGGTATTCCATGAAAGTAGCTAAAGAAAGCCAGACTTTCTCAAACAAGTCAAACTCAAACTAGCGCCATCTCTAAACTTGGCCTCATGTCGTTTCACTAACACGGTTCAGCTTTAATTAATCAAGGCTCATACTAGACAGACTTGCATACACAGCAAATTTTCCAGTGTTAAATTAACACTGCATGGTGTTTATATAATTCATTTAACACAATCAGTGTTACATTTAACACTGCAATGAGTGTTTTTGTATAGTGTTCAGTTGACACCATAGAGTACTAGATCACTGAAACTCCATCTCTTCCCAGATTCCAAGCCCATATAGGTGGCACACAGGTGCATAATGGGTGGCTCCTATCTGCCGCATTTTAATGTGCAGATGAGAGCCACCCTGATTTACCAACCATCATGAGAAAGACTCTGACCAAGAAGGACCTCTCAGCCTTATTGCATGACAATTTTTTTTTTTTGGCTCAGTGCTGATTTTTTTTGAAGATCAAAGAGCTGTCTGTTACAACATTAAAGCCTTGCTTTTCATGGCTTTTTCTTGCATGTGACTTTTAAGTTGGGGGAAAAAAAGCTATATTTGTGTATATTTTAATGGTGGGTGTGTTGTATGTGTTGATGGATTTCATATATGGGAATGTGTTATGAGAGTTGTGGCACCCTTTGCTATGCAGCTCCTGGTACCGCCCACTTCCCTGTAAACCAATGATGTTGGATGTTTATTTGCATATCATGATATTGTACAGCCTTTAAAGAGATTTTGGTTTTTTTTTATCAACCATGATGGTGTTGAATAAGGCAAGTATAAGAAACCTTACTCTAGGAATTTAAATTTCCAGAGTGTTTTTTTTTTTTTTGGCTAGTGAGTGATTGATGCTTTCTGTGGAGGTTCCACACAAAAAACAGATTACTTCTTGACTTGGTGTAACTAGCTGTTTTCCAGGACTGTGGCTAATAATGTTTCTTCAATCTGTATATGTTTGCATGCTATGCAATGAAGCCTTTTTAAAGTATATGCAATCAGCTATGCCCATTTTAGAGCATGTATTACTGACCCTTTTGGCCTCCCATGTATTACAGTCACGAACTGCCTATGTGCTCCTCATTAAACTCTTACAATACAGTATGTAATGTGTATATCTCTACCACAGCATTTAACTATATAATTTATATCAGGAACCAGACAAAGTGCGGCTCATCAGACCCTTATGATGAACAAAAACAGAGACTCACGATTTCCCTTGCCCGGACGCGGGTCACCGGGGCCCCCCCCTGGAGCCAGGCCTGGGGGTGG
>JABFEA020000017.1:21832099-21845960 GCA_019775915.2 Cyphomyrus plagiostoma | reverse complement strand
CTGAGGCTGATTAAAGTAGGGCTGGAATGAAAACATTCCGGCCGGGGGGGCGCCAGGAACGGAGTTGAGAACCACTGGGTTAGGCTGCATGTGCTGACCTGCCTCTCTCTTGGTCAAGTCATGGGTGACAACATGGTTAACCGCTGTAGCCTGATTTTCCTTCGGTATTGTTTGTCTTCTTGGGTGAGCTCTTCCTCCTACTCTCACTCTGCCCTCTCCTCCTCTCCCTCGGTTAGATCCACAGTGCTCCATGGTGTAGCAGTTTGGCACAGACATATCTTCAGTTTCCATTACATTCATTCGACTCGTCAAACTCCAGAACAATCTGGAAGCTCATTGGCTGAACCCACCTGACAGGTGTATCACAGTCTAAACTGATATGGTGACTGCACTTAAAGTTTTGAACATTTTAACATTTACACAAGTAGGAAACACTGTGGAACCTTTTCCTTTATTTTAATCCCAAACTGGTAGGTGTCTGCATGAAAAGGCTCACTTGTCCAGTCTTTTATTCTGTGAAATTCAAGCAATTCATTGTGATGTACAATGATTCATGGGTTGACTGTGGTTTATTCTGTTTTGATAAATTACTTTTCATACAGACTCCACCTTAATACCTCCCAGGAATGTATCACCTTTCCTGTTCTCTAGCTCTAGCAAAACCCATGTTCTCTCACAGCAACAGGAACCTTGCTTTTAAAATCATTGATATCAAAAGTATTTTGCAATCATTTTACGTCTCCAGCTTTACATTTGGTGAATGGTACACTTTGAATTGTAACTGGTAAGATTTTTATAATGTACAGCATGTTGACTAATAATAAGTAGTAATGTGATTATGTCATTATTTTATCTTTGTTAGTGTTGTACTTTTAAAGCGGCTTTTTTCAACAGTGCTGTCTTTGTCATTAATGATTTTCTTAAATTTCTTTTGTTCTTCTGATGGTCAAAGCATTAATGAGACTGCAAAATTTGTCACAGCAGAGGGGCTGTTCATTCTCCAGAAACAAGAAAACACCAAAAATTTTAAAAGAGACACTAAACTATACAATTTGGATGGCATGTGAGGCCCCAATTTACAATGTTATCATACTGTATTACTATATGGTAACGAGGATGTAGTTTGCAGAGCCATGACTGGGAGAGATGGCTACCAATGTTTTCAAGCAAGTTTCACCCATGAATAATAGTGGTAAATGACTACAGTGCAATTTAAGAACCATTAACTGGGTGTTTTGGTTTCCTCTCACTGCCCAGAGACAAGTGAATTTGTGTTGGTCTTATTCCGAGTGCCTTCTGGTGTCTTGTAGTTCCTGGTATAGATTCCAGGCTGAAATGTTGTACTGGATAATTGTTTATTTGTTAATTAGTTGTTGTAAACTGGGAGGATATTTTATACACTATATGAGAATACAAAAATAAATCGTCTGTATCTTTTTCCACAGACACAAGGATTGGGAGAAAACTGCAGTTAAAGAAGGAAAGACAAACCATGTGCACATCTTTAGCAAATATGTCCTCAGGAAATGGAGCCACTGACCCTTCTGATCCGCTCTCATGTTATAACACAAGATTTTTTTTGTTATTTGTTCTTGCAGTTCTGTTTGTGGATGCTGTAGCAAGTTTTCTATGTAATATTGCTATTGTGATGCTCTTCTTCTGTGGAAAAGTGGAAATTTTGATATCTGATATCTTTTCCCTTGTCCTTGCTTTTACTGAAGTTGTTGTTTCTTCACTCCAATTCTGCTTGATCCTTGTGTTTTTCCTGAGAAATATTTCACGCATAGTTACCCCAATTTTTTCTCTCTTTGGATTCATCATCATCGCCCGGCCCTTGTTTCAGTCCTGTATCTGTGTTGAGCGCTACCTGGCTGTGATTCACCCAGTCACCTACCTGAAATACAAAACCCTGAGATACAGATTAGTGTGTTCGGGTTGTATCTGGTCACTTTCACTTGGGATAACTGTAATAAAAGTTTATGTGCAGCCTTTTTTGATTTCAGGGGCATTATTTATCATGTGTGTTGCTCTAAACTCTTTCTGCAGCATCTTCATACTCAGAACCTTGAAGAAGCCACATCCTGGAGATGGAAAGAGGGATAGAATGAATAGTATGAAGAAGAGAGCTTTCTGGACTGTCTTGGTCATCCTGGTGATGACTGTGGTCAATTACCTTCCTGTGATTATCTTAACAACCTTGCCATTGTTTCTTTGCATAAAAAACTATTGTATTATATATGTAACTTCTTTAATTGTGCTAGTTCATGGTAATATAGTTCACCCCCTGCTTTATTTCTCCAGACTGTGCAAACCGCCAGCTGCCAAACAGTCCCGATTGACTAGGCAAGAAAAATAATGTCACTCAATGGTTCTAAAATAACATTGAATTTTATTGCATTTATTCACAGTAAATTAAAATTCAGTATTAATTATTTAAAACCCCTAAAAGTTGTTGATTTGTCTTAAAGTACACTTATTGCTTAGTGCTGTTTGTTTGCTCACATTTTAAGACTTTAGAACTATATATTTATTTATTCAAAAGTAAATACTGAAATATTAACTGAGCTTTCCAGTAGCTGCCCATGTGAATATTTTATTTATTCAAGCAAAATAAAATTTAGTCTAAAGTATTTCAAAAATATATTTTTTATTTGTTAGTTATTTTGAAATGGATGGATCTATTATACTTTGTGCTCGAATAAAAATAAACCATACTGCAGAAACATCTGACAATTTTGAAAATTTTGATTTTTTTTGCATATTTAAGCATTACAGACATGGTTTCAGTTATTAATAACTAGGAGGTGTTCCACAAAGCAGGATTAAGAAAAGTCTAACTAATTATTAAAGTTTAGCTCATTAACATAGGAGTTCCGTTCTATCAACGTGTCTTAAATGAATATCCCCTGAGCTACCATGGTAACTTAGGCGAGTGAACAAGTCAGCTGTCTCGCTTTGTTTTATATGGATTTTTGGGTAACTATGGAAACCATGACTATGGTTTTATCATGCTTTCGCTACAGTTAAACCCTACACAGCAAATGTGCCAGTGTTAAATTAACATTGCATGGTGTCTATATGTGTCCACACCATTCAGTGTTACTTTTAACACTTTTCAGTGTGCAGTGAATGTCGTTTTTACAATGTTAATGTTTATTAACTCTTATAGTGTTCATCTTACAACCTACAGTGTTAGGACAATGTATCGCCATCTCATCCCAAAATGCAAGCCCATATGGGTGGGACACAAGTACAAAATGGGTGGCCCATATCTGCCTTATTTTAATGTACTCTCATTTGAATTTATTTGGGCATTCAGCTGCTGTGTTTTACTAACCCACCCTAATAAGAAAGACTCAGACCAGCATAGCTTTTTCAATTTCTACATGAGATTAATTTTAATTCAGCTTTTGATAATTAAAGAACTGTGTTTATGTTGAAAAGAATGTTGAAAAACATGTGCTCTAAAAACATTTTTTTGAGTGTGAATCAGGTGTGTTTTTTTCAATCAGGATAAGAAGTTGCCTGTGGTATAAAAGTGTGTGAAATGATGATTGATGCAGTCATCAAACAGATTATGAAGCGAGGCTATGTTAGTTTGCATAATATAATTATTTAGCCGGGCTGAAAAAAGGTGAGAGCTATCTTAATGACTGAAATATCCACTAAAGCAGATATAATGGGTGGTGCCCTCATTGCTTTTAGACCACACCTTGCAATTGAAGAACAAATCAAATCACTTTGCTCATTAATATTAAGATTTTCATTAAGCTTAATTTTTAGAAACCCAGTACGACCGAGGATGGTATGGCACTGATATTAGTCTGTACCACATTTTATTTGTTTTTCTGGCTTGGTGTTTGCTAATGGGTTTGAACAGTATAGTTCTTATATATGAGCATTCCCAAAGGAATCTCAATTTCAGTGGCACATAATCTCCATATGATCTTCATAGAAAGCCCAGGCCTAGAAAAGAAACAAAACGGTTCTTTCCTTAGTTAAGCCATAGAGACTAAAACATTTTGGCTGGCACGCAACAGGCATCGGTGTGGTTTTTGTTCTCTTGCCTTATTCATCACAATCACGGTGGATTAAAAAAATCTATTAAGCCAAAAACAGGACAGTTGTGCTATGCAAATATACATCCAGCACCATTGGTCTATAGGGGAGGAGGAGTTGGTACCAGGAGCTGCACAGAAAAGGGTATTGCAGCTGTCCTCACACCTTTCCACATATGTTAATCATCCAAAGGCAGGACTGGCAGTCAAATATGCTCTTACACCATTAAAACATATATCAGTCTAAAGACATACCCAGTACATCTCCAAGAGTGCTTCTTTTCTAACCTAATAGCAACATGCTATAAGACCACAGTGGTCTAAGCTTCAAGATCAGACAGAACCAAGCCAATGAAGCTTCAATATAAAATAAAATCAAAAAAAAAAAAAAAGCTTTAAGGTCCTGTTTGGTCAGAGTCTTTCTCATCACAGTGGGTAAATCTGGGATGGCTCTTCTAATCCTCATGACATCTTGTGCGCATATTAATATGGGACAGATATGTGGAGGTGGAGACTCTTTGACAACAGTCTAGGTTGTAAATCGAACACTATAAGAGTTAATGAATATTCACAATGTAAAAACAACACTCACTGTACACTGAAGTGTTAAAGGTAATGCTGAATGGTGTGGACACATATAGACACCGTGCAGTGTTAATTTAACACAGGTTCTACTTCCTTAGGAGGCTGGTGTCCTTCAATGTCTGCAGAAAACTCCTGCTTATGTTCTACCAGTCTGTCATGGCCAGTGTCCCTTTCTATGCTGTGGTATGTTGGGGAGGCAGCACTAGGAAGAGGGATGCTGGACGACTGGACAGGCTGGTGAGAAAAGCAGCTGTGTGGAGGGCGAGGAGCTGGAGTCACTGACCTCAGTTGTATACAGGACGACCCTGAGCAGACAGCTCATAATACTGGATAATGACCGTCACCCTCTGCACACTGCTTTCTCCAAACAGAAGAACATGTTCAATGATAGGCTCCTGTCTCTGTCATGCAGAACTGACTGGCTCAGAAGATCTTTTGTCCCTAGTGCCATACAGCTCTTCAACATCACATGGAAGGGGAGGAGTGTGGTGGATTTAAGTGTTTAGGCCTGTATAGCAAACTGCCCTCCTGTTTTTTTCCTTTGTATTGTTGCAGTATGTATGCGTGCGTGAATGTCATAGGTCTGTGTGTCTATGTGTATGTATACTGTGTATAAGGTACTGGACACCTAAATGTCCTTCTGGATAGATAGATTGATAGATAGACTGACTGACTAAATCTATGTACCCACAAATTTTCAATGATGTTTAAATCAGGGGACTGTGATGGCCATTCCAAAACCTTCAGCTTCCATTTCTTGAGGTCATCCATGGTGGATTTTGAGGTATGTTTAGGATCATTGTCCTGTTGTAGAAGCCATCCTCTTTTCAGCTTCAACCTTTTTACAGATGGTGTGATGTTTGTTTCCAGAAATTGCTGGTATTTAGTGGAATCCACTAAGTGGATTCCACTAAATAGTGGAATGCTTAATAGTTGGCAAGGTGTTCTTTTCATGAAATGCTTCTCCTTTTTTTCTCCAAACATGCTTTTGCTGATTGCGGCCACAGAGTTCTAGTTTAACTTCATCAGTCCACTTGTTTCCAAAATGCATCGGGCATTTTTAGATGTTCTGTTGCATACTTCTGATGTTGGATTTTATGATGGGGATACAGGTAAGGTTTTCTTCTGCTAACTTTTTCATGAAGGTCTTGTGGAACAGTACACCGCCACTCCGGAGTCTGCTAAATGTTTCTGCAGTATTTTTTTGCAGTCAAACGAGGGTTTTGATTTGTCTTTCTGACCAGTATATGATCAGTTCTCTCCAAGTTGTCTTGATCTTCCAGAACTCATCTTGACCAGTTCCCCTGAACTCACATCTCTTAATTACATTCTTTACTGTGGAAACTGCAAGCTGACAACACTTTGCTATATTCTTAGAGCCTTCTCCTCCATTGTGGGCATCAATAACTTTAATTTTCAGAGTCTTACACAGCTGCTTAGAGGAACCGATAGTTGTTGAGTGTGTGCACTAGGTTTGAAGAATCAGAGTATTTGTAAAGCTTTGAAATTGGCACCAGCTGACATTTACTAATGACAGCTGTTGCCATGTATCAGATCTAACGAGCTGATTAAGGTCTGAAACCTTGTAAAAGGAATCTGAGACGTTGGAACTTTTGCCGAGTGCCACAATAATGTTTTTATTTTTTGTCTTTGTTCAATCTATGACATAAAAAGTAACTATGCATCAATGTTTGGTGAAAATACTGTGCATTTTTCCGTTTCACAGAGAAAGTGTGCACATCTTTTCAATTAAAAAAATGACCAAAACATGTAATTTATCAAGGAGTGCCCAAACGTTTGCATACCACTGTACGTTCATGGAATACCCCCCAGTTGTGCGCACTAAGGAAGACTATGCAAACTTGACTTGTATGAGTCTTGATTAGATTTGAACTGTGTTAGTGGAATGACATGAGGCTAAGTTTAGAGATGGTGCTAGTTTGAGTCAGACTTTTTTGGGAAAGTTTGGCTTTCTTTAGTTACTTTCATGGAATACCCCCCAGGAAACACTAGATGTCAGATTCATTTAAAAGACAATATTCACAGCAAGTCATTCATCAGGTCATTAGCTCTTTGTAGTATATAACCCTGTCATGTAGTCAATCTGAAGTCTGTATCTTTATCCACAGACACAAGGACAGGGAGCAAACTGCAGTCAAAAAAGGATAATTGATATCAGCTGTAAGCTGAGACTGGTTGGCAGGTGTGTTGGAAGCAATATATTTGCAAACAATTTTGAATAATGTCTAACAAGTGACAGCAAATTTAAATGTGATATCTTTCAGTCATACCTTTCTAAAGTAATATCTTTCAGCGAATGTAGATAAGCTGATGAATGATGTGAGGAACTGTTCATTTAACACATTTTCATTCATATCATTTAGAGTAAAATGCAAAAATAATAATAAATAATAAATCTGAAGTATTCAGATTGCTGATATGCTAAATCTGCCTTCCTCCATCGGTGTTCACAGACATGCTTAGATTTAAATCTGTCTCATACAGATGCAGATGGGATGAGGTTAGATGAATGGTGGTGTGGAATTCAAATGATATTATTCCACAATTGCTTTGGCAGATCTTGCAGATGACAATTAGCATTTGCAAAACGATGTGTTTAGCCTCGCAAGGTTTCACACAAATTTCAAATGTTTCAGTACATGTAAGCAAATAACCATGTGCAAGTTCCCTCATCTGGCTTAGTTATCAGTTGCTTAAGTCTTGATCAAAATAGATTATGTAGTTTTTCAGTGACATAATTGCATACCCAGTACTAAGGTAGAAAATGTTATTTTTAACATCAATAAAAATCAATCTGTGACTGCCATCGAGGAAGTGACAAATGGCTGTCATTCAGAATCGTGCAGATCAGAAACATACTATCACATTTTGACAACATATCCAAGCATGTTGATTCTCATAGTTAAGTCACAGCAGTTTATATGCTGCAACATAATACTACAATTCACCTGTAAAATGAAATCCTTAACTGAGAACTCTTAAGCCATTTTTCTGAACACAATAATTGACAGTGAATGCCGCCCAACATTGTATAAACCTAAGCCAGTCAATATTTTGAGATACACTGTGAGGCCAAAACAACATTGTTGGATTGCCATTGGCTTTGACTATGGTGCTCATTCATCATGGCATTATGTCCAAGAGCTTATACAACATTTCGACATTTATTTGCATCTATACTTCTTGGATCTCATATTGATGACAAGTGAGTTGAAGGACAGGATCTGCAATCAAATACTGTATACCCCCACACCATTAAAATATATACCACTCAGGAGATGTATCCAGTACGTCTCCAAGAGTTTTTCTCTGACTTGACACCAACATGCTGTAAAACCGCATATCAGGGAAAAAACACCAGGACCACAGCTCTTTAATCTCCAAGATGAATCAGAACTGAGCCAACAAAGCTTCAATATAAAACAAGAAATAGCTGTAACATCCTTTTTGGTCAGAGTCTTTCTCATGACAGTGGGTAAATCAGGGATGGCTCTTCTGATCCTCATGACTTGTGCACATATTAAAATGGTGCAGATGTGTGGAGGTGGAGACTCAATGACTAAACACCCTATGGTGAAAATTGAACACTATTAGAGTTAATAAAGATTAACACTGTAAAAACAACACTCACTGTACAGTGTTAAAGGTAACTGAATGGTGTGGACACATAGACGCCATGCAGTGTTAATTTAACACTGGCACATTTGCTGTGCAGCAGTACCAAGTTCCACACTGTTACTGCATCTGTTGTAAAGAAAAGATTGTACTCTATGAGACTTAGGTGTCACATCACGGGCAAGGACAGAGGTGAAGGAAAACAAAAGGAAAACTACAAAAACAAAAGGAAGACTACAAGGGGTCAAAACAGGGTAGGGAAGGCTCAGGGCTCACTGGGGAGCACATGCAGGCCACAACATCAATGACTGGACTGGGGAGCTTGAGAAAGGGAGGCACAATATACATCATTGACAAGGGAGAAGACAAGAGGCACCTGGGGTGATCCACACAAGGGCTATAAAGAGAGGTAAAGTAATAGGTGTGGTACTTCAGAGCCACACAACAGAGAGCATGAGGGGAAAGGAATCACATCTACATGTAAGACAATTTTAATTTTGATTGTCTTGCAATATAGTACAATGCACAGGAAAATCAAATGAGAAAAATATTGTGTACTATTGACAATAGTACTGTAAAATCAATATGTCTGCAAGACAATTATGTGCTGTGGTAACCCTATGTCCTATGTATTAACAATATAAAGTTCTGTGGGTTTTGTTAGGTGAAAGACTGAGGACATGGGTGCTGGACTCTGGGCAAAACATCCCTGTTTAGTTTAGCTTATAGGGACACTAGTTCTAGCTCTAGCTAACTCCTCACTGCCAGTTAGACCTATAGAGCTAGGTGGGGATCGGTGCCATTGGCTTCGGATGAACTGAACTGTCAATGCTGTCACTGTAGCTTCACAATCGCTGTGGAATTGGAGTGCTGACATTTCAGGGACTTCCCATGCCTGCATTCCCACTTGCCTCTCCCTCCTACTTATGCTGCCATAGCCAAATCAGCCAAAGCTTGCACATATTGCACTTACCTACCTGTTAGCACTGCCTAGGTGGTGAAACTTATTTCTTGCAGACTTGGGACCAATTACCAGTACTTCTGTTTTTTCTGTGTTTAACATAATGAAATGTATTCACTTGTTAAAATTCATTTAAAAATGGAAACATTGGTATTTCCTTTATATATGTGTATTTCATTAAACTGTATTTGATCAAAGTAAAATATCTCTGTAATTTTTAAATTACTACTTCTATTTAGCTGCAAGTAATTGCTTCAAAACATGATTGTACATTTAGGTCATTAAACCTACTTATCGGACACATTTTTAATCCATCTTTCAACCACTCATTCAGCTCACAGTTGTACTGAGCTCATCCCAGGAAGCCCATGGCACAGTGCAAGAGAAGCCTTGCAATGGATGCCAATCCAGAGCATGGTACATACACTGTGGGCAAGTTTGATATGGCATTTCACCTAACCACTGGACTGTGAGGGAAGACAGAGAAACTGGTGGAAAATTCAAAAAGATTTGCAACCCTGGGGGTGTGAGACAGCACTGAAAGCTGGTGAAGCACTACGTCACATGACACAATGTAAGTTTAAAATGGAGCAGACATGAGTCACGATTTCATGAAAATCAAAGTACCTTTTGGAATCTGGAACACAGAGACACAGAAATAAAGTCACAGGCACACATTGGAATATGATGTCACCTTTGAGTTTTCTGCTATTCTGTTTGCGAGGGGAAAGAAAATCACCAATCATACGTCCTCATCTGCAAAGCACTATGTTAAATATTATTGTGAGTATGTGTGTGTGCTATACAGAACAGGCTACATCAGAGCTGGTCCTAGCTGATGTGGCACTTTAGGCAAGTATCACCACCTGCACTCCCCATCCGAGGCAATGTGAAACTGGCTGACAAGTCCCCCCTCAGACGCTGGTACCTTAAGTGGCCGCCTTTGTCACCTATAGGATTGACTACCCCTGTGCTACATCCTGGTTAGCTGAGAATAAAGAGTTTGCAACAGTGACAGTTATAGTCAGAATATATTTCCTGCTGGACAAGTTAAATTATTTATTTTTAAAGGGAATGAGAAGTAAAAATATAGGTACATTAATTGCTGTGCCACAAACCATTATTTTCTTGCTGCTCCAAGATGGGAGTTTATTTTTAAAGGTGCATTCACCTGCAGCCATATGATTTGCCATTCGTAAGAGCAGGCTGTTCATGTTTATTAGCAGGTGCACCTAATAAAGTGTATGTAAAAATTCTTAGAATTCCAAATTATTGAATAATACATTTATTATATTTAGAATGAATCCATCCATCTTCAAACTGCTTGTTCAATGCAGGTTCTAGGGGGTAGGATGGCAGAACACACATGCACACGCTTGCAACACATATAATTATGCCTCATCATATAAAAAACTGAAGGAATTTATAATAAATAATCCTGCATATTGTATCAGACATGATAAGTGGATGGGCACAATATGTTATTTTATGTTGTTGTGTCAAATGAGGTAAATACATTTCTTTTGGGATCATCCATCCATCCATTTTCCAACTCGCTCATCCTACTGGGTCGCGGGGGGTCCGGAGCCTATTCCGGAAGCAACGGGCACGAGGCAAGAAGCAACCCTGGACAGGGGGCCAGCCCATTGCAGGGCACATTCACACACCAACCACTCATACATGCACACCTACGGGCAATTTAGTAACTCCAATCAGCCTCAGCATGTCTTTGGACTGTGGGGGGAAACCGGAGTACCGGGAGGAAACCCCACAACGACACAGGGAGAACATGCAAACTCCACATACATGTAACCCAGGCAGGGACTCAAGCCCAGGTCCCAGAGGTGTGAGGCAAAAGTGTTAAGCAGTGCACTACCATGCCACCCCACTTTTGGGATCAATAAAGTATTTATGTATCTCAATATGCAATATAATATGAGAAGTTTCCATGTTCAGATTCTGTAAACACAGTAATGTTTGAAAACAGATTCCTTTCTATCAAATCATATATAATATGATATTTACTGGAGGAATGAATATGCTCAGGCAGCTCAGTGTGGCTGTAATTTTAATAATCTTGCTATAACCCACTTACTCTCAAATCCATACTACCCACAACATTATCCTACTTCACACTGGCAGAAATTGCTAGATCAGTAGTCATGAAATGAAAATTCATCTGAATCTTGATCAATCTTACAAATACATTAAAGAGATTATACATAAATTCAAACATACATATGTATTTACATGGTTAACAGAAGAAACAACATTTATAGATTTGTTGTGACTTGAGCCTGCTGAATATTGAGAAGATTTTTTCATTGTCACTGTACCTTCATGTTCAGCCATTTAGCAAATTAAATAATCCCTTGAATTAGGGGACTTGTTCATTAAAATTCTAGAGTGGAAGTGAAATCATTACTACTATAACAAATTGCCTGAATTTCTGAAGAAAGCTGACATAAAAAGCAATTATTTCAGTTTAATTTTTACGACCCAGAAGTCTCACTCATAATAAGAAAACTATGTTAAACTGAGATTTTTTTTTATTTGTAATCCAAGTTTCATTTGAGATACAAAGAGTTTTTCACATACAAAACGAAATCTAAACAACTGTAACGTCACAATGTGAATTTTTTATCTCATGCTGAATGATGGGGTGGAAGCAGTGTTGGGGAGTCTCTTACTACAATAAGCGATGCTAACTTAACTGCTATTTTCAGTATCTAACCAGTGATATAGTTTCTTTTAAAACGTTGCATTTGCAGAAACCAACTATTTTTTTAAAATAGGGCAGCAGTTGCACAGCGTGTGGCTCTGTGGGCTAAGCCTGTGTCTGTAGTCAGAAGGTTACCCGTTCAAACCCAGCCTCAGCATGTCTGTGGGTCCTTGAGTAAGGCCCTTAACCCCCAGCTCCCTGGGTGCCCTAATAGGTGGCTGCCGTTTGCAGACAGCTTGCTCTAAAAAGAGCAAGTTGAGGGAGGTGTAAAAAGAATTTCCCCACCGGGACAATAAATGATGAATTACTATTAGTGGCTATAAGCTACATCTGTAAAAAATATCTTTGTTGAATTATGACCAATCATATATGTGCCAAATATGTGGCCATGACTGTGCCGCAATAGCACAGTATGACTAAAAGATAAGATATTTTTATTGTACAGTATAATATACATATGATAATTTTTTTATATTAAATTAAAGGGCCAACTTCCCTGGTGGAGGGTTTGCAGGTGGTTCTGTGTTGACCCATACAGGAGGGTAGTAGTTCTGGCAAGAGTTCTGGTCCAAGCGGTTGCTCTGGCACTGACAGCAGTAGCGGAGATGGCAGGTCCCACAACAATATATGAATGCGTCTTTGCTACAGTTGAAGGTCCAATTATAGTGGCCGTTCATAGACATCATAGTAACTTCTGCAAATGTCCATATCCACAAATCGCCTTGGTGGTAAAGCCACCTGGGCAGGCTACAAGGGGCGTCTTTAGACCATCGACTGTCATGTGCCTGGGGAGCACGGTCTGCGGCAAAGGTTTCAGTGGAATCTCAGATATTTTCGTGGCCAGCTCCGAATTGCCAGCACACTTCATTGTTTGCCTGTTACCATGGCTGGTAAAACAGTAGAAAAGTTGCACTGCTTGGACTCACATTTGCTGCCTGATTCTCGGTGGAGCTCGTCACCATAGCAGTGACAGGAGAAAACATCAAAAAAGGAACAAAAGAACACATCCTGTGACAGGCAATTGAATTCATTTTTGCAAATCAAAGTTCAAGGTGCCCAGTGTTCCAGATGTTGACTTTATGCTGTGCAGCTCTCTCCACTCACTCTGTTAGCTATAACATCCCCTGCAAAAAGACAGTGAAGAAGTATCAGCCCATACTGTTAAGTGAGAAAACAGTTATCTAATTAACAGGGAAATGTGGGAGTGCATGTAAACATCAAGTGGAAGGGCTGGGATCTGTGAAGAACTGCTGTTTTGTCCCAAGCCCTTTACTTTTTGATGTCTTCTTATTCGTTGTGCTCAGTTGCTTTTTTACCTAATGATCCAGGCAGTGTGCTCAGTATATCCAAGGTCTGAATGGTACACAGAAACAACACAACTACATCTCATGAAATTGTATCATATGTCCTTTTCAGCTACAAACAGCTGGTGATCTATGACAGTAAACTGTTTTTCTTATATTTGTTTATTCATTCATTCCTTTGTTTGTTTACATTCAGTGTGGCTCTGTTAATATAAATATACTGTGTAAATATTTAGTTACGTAGATTTAAACCTACATTTTCACATAATAAAGCTTTTCATTACACATAGTGTTTGTTAAAATCTCTCTTGACTTTTTTTGTTGTAACCCTTCCAATTTCCACATAGCAATTGTAAAGTACTCTTGGTTTACACCAAAGAAACCTTTTGTAAAATCTTATTGTGATTTGGCATTACAGTGTTATAAAAAAAAGATCACTTTTCACATTTTTTTCTTCATCTGCTTTCAGAGTATCTTACAGCACATATATTACAGTTTTTTTCAGTCGCTAACAAGCGCTTAACCATACTTCAGATACGTTTTCTAAACTCTTAACACAATTAGCACAGCATCAGTCTTTTGTGGCCATACCATT
>JABFEA020000017.1:21816017-21831999 GCA_019775915.2 Cyphomyrus plagiostoma | reverse complement strand
TGGTGAGGGGGAACAGGAAGAGATGAACCTCATGAAGAGGAGAGCTTTCCGGACAGTCTTAGTCTTTCAGATGATGACGATGTTCAACTACCTCCCCACGATAGTCGTAAATTCGTTTAATGTCATAATAGATCGAAAATATCAATGTCGTTTATTATCTATGGCTTTCACCTTCTTAGTTCTTGGTAGCGTTGTGGACCCCCTCTTTCACTTCTCCAGATTAGGGATGTTGCCTTGTACTAAGAACTCCTGAGACAGCAGCCAGGAAAAAAAAAACTGGATATTCTTAATGATAGAATAAAATAGAATAACTTTATAAATGCTAGCTTTCAATGGTCTTAAAAATGAAATTTCAACTTTACTTAGAAGCTCAGTACCTGTAAATGAACATAATGGCACAAATAACCCTTTAACGCTTATTTTATAGTGTTACATTTTATTAGCTCTTATAGTGTTCAGTTGACACTATAGAGTGTTAGATCATTGTAACTTCACCATCTCCCAGAGTCCAAGCCCATATAGGTGGCACACAGGTGCATAATGGATGGCCCCTATCTGCCCCATTTTAATGTGCAGACAAGAAGTCATATGAGAATCATAAGAGCCACCCTGATTTACCAACCATCATGAGAAAGACTCTGACCAAGAAGGACCTCTCAGCCTTATCTTACATGCTAGATTTTCCATGGCTCAATGCTATTTTTTTTTTTGTGAAGATCAGAGAGCTGTGTGCTACGATATTAAACAAAAATGTGCTTTTCATGGTTTTTTTGTATATGATTTTTAAATTAAGAAGAAAGCAATGTTTGAGTATACAGTGGTACTTCTGTTCTCGAATTAATCCAACCACCTGGCATACCTCAACTCAAGTATAGGGAAAAGCCTGGATTCCTAATGCTAAAATGTGATAGAGAATAATATTCATGACATACCATCCTAGAATACAGTGTGCTCTAAAATTGAAGACCAATAATAATCAGAATATTAAATGAGCAAAATAATTTGATTTATTTTTCTATTCCAAATTGTGGTCTAAAAGCAATAAGGCCACCACTCATTATATCTGCTTTAGGGAAAATGCACTCCTGTGGCCACTAGGGGAGCTCTCACCTTCTCTGAGCCCTGCTAAATAATTATGTTATGCATTCTAACAAGCTTTATTATCTGTGTCAATAAGCACTGCTTTTGCATTAACACTGCTGCTGAGAGGCTAGTTTGATTACCAGTCTTAACCTTATCATTAGGAACACATGACAATTTCCACAGTGCCATTTCCCAGTGGATTCTCACTGGTTTTCCCCAAGACTGGTACCACACACTTTATTCATTTTCATACCACAGGCGATTGCAAGAGAGCACAAATAGTTTACACTTATACTGGTACAAGGAAACTATATGTTAAAAAAAAATAACACAAATTTTAAACATTTTTCTAATTCAATCCCTCCTTTAATGCACAAATAAGTTAAGAGTCAGACAGAAGAAACATATTCATCTTACAAGACCACAGTGAAGTTTACATAAGCAACAAGGCCTTGTTAGTCATAGTCTTTCTTATGATGGTGGGTTAATCAAACACAGTTGCTGGCTGCCCCAGACATAAGCCACCCATTATTCACCTGGGTGCCACCTATATGTACTTGGAATCTGGGAAGAGGTGGAGTTTCAGTGATCTAACACTCTATGATGTCAACTGAAGGCTATAAGAGCTAATAAAATTTAAAACTATGCAAAAACACTCATTGCACTCTATAAAGTGTTAAATGTAACACTGATTTGGTGAGAATTATATAAACACTAATTTGCTGTGTAGGCATGCGGACTGCTTCTACAAACATTTCCAAAAAAATGGATCACTCTCAGGAGCTTAATGAATTCAAGCATTGTACCATGAAGTCCATTCGTGAAATTTCTTCACTACTAAATATTCCACAGTCAACTGTTAGTGGTATTATAGCAAAGTGAAAACAATTGGGAACAACAGCAATTCAGCCATATAGTGATAAGCTATGTAAAATCACAGAGCAGGGACAACACATGCCAAAGCACATAATGTCCCAGAAAGTCTCTAGAAAGAACAGCTGGACTTTATGAAACTCACATAAGAACAACAACAGCGCTCAGATAAAGTAGCACATACAAACCCAAAAAAAGATAACGAAATGTGGTAGAGACTAATATCAGTGCCATACCATCCTCGATCGTGGTGGGTTTCTAAAAATTCTTAATGAAAATCTTAATATTAAATGAACAAAGTGATTTGATTTGTTCTTCTCTAGCAATGAGGCCACGATCCGTTATATCTGCTTTAGCGGAAACACACTCCTTCAGTCATTAAGATAGCTGTCACCTTTTTTTCCAGCCCTGTTAAGTAATTTCAAGCACTTTTATACCACAAAAGGTTCTCAGCTGAGCTTCACTGGCTCTTTTTTATCCCGTTTGAAGAATCCCATCTTATTCAGGTTTAAAAAAACGCATTTATAAGGAGTCTTTCAACGTTTTTCAACTTACATAAACACAGTTCTTTGGTTATTAAGAGCTACACTGAAATAAAACTTACATCAAAAGACAAAAGGCTATGTTGGTCTGAGTCTTTCTTATTATGGTGGGTCAGTAAAACACAGCAGCTGAATGCGCAAATGAGGTCAAATGAGAGTAGATTAAAATAGGGCAGATATGGGCCACACATTTTGTACTTGTGCGCCACCCATATGGGCTTGCAAATTGGGAAAAGGTGGAGACACATTGTCCTAACACTCTAGGTTGTAAATTGAACACTCTAAGAGTTAATATGTGGTAAAGTGGCGGATCCAAGTGATTTTATTCACAGAGATCCCACGTGTCAAGGTCAACGTGGAATCCAACTTGCCTTTTATGCCTAAATTACCTGTCTTTTCTACATGGTGTGCCCATTGGGCAGTTCTTGCTAGTGATTCCAAAAGATTAGAGTGAAATGATTTTTCACGAACCACCAAGATAATTTATAATTATTTGTTTACTGTTTGCACTATGTGAAATGTCATTGTAGTTTTGTTTTGTGTTATAAGCATGTTTCCCTATGCTGCGTCCTTGCAAAAAAGCCTCCTTGTCATTCGTTGCCATGATGCCTCGGTTTGCCAGTTATTACAGTATGTTTCCCTGCACTGTGGATGAACAGGGAAACACAAAGCTACGTTTGCAGGACTTCCAGTTTTCCTAATGTAATCAGCGCAATCCACTATGCTGACATTGCAAAACGGGCAGCTCAAATCAAGTCAAATCAAATCAATGTTTATTTAACAAATGCACAACAGCACAGCATATGGCAATAGACACAGACAAAGTTGTGAAACGTGTTGTAAGTGACCAACTTTTTTTTTACTGAAATTCATTTCATTCTATGAATGCCCAAGTCATCTGTGATGCTGACATGACATTAACAAATATGGTCAACGGTCTAGGTCAGCTTTTGATTTGTTCAGATTGAGGTTCATGTACCACATCAGTATCCCCAATGGCTCTAGTGCAACATTGCAGTACTGCTTTTTTTCTTTTATGTGTTTCTGACTGACCCTGGCTGTGTGTGATGTACATGTAGGAATGGGCAGAAATAATGTTTCTGTAATAATGTTTCTGTATTCATTGACACACATTTCCAAGTACTAAAACTACCTGTAAATGCAACTTAGATGCACATCTAGCCGTCCAATAGCCCATGGGTGGCAGTCCTCATCAGTTCAGCAGTCATCGTTACCGCAAAGGATGGTTCTTGGCATTTTTACATCAATTACTGATGACTGAATGTTGTGATGAAGAAGGACTCCTTGCAGCACTTTCAAGTTCCAGCAGCTCTAACTATCACAAACAGCAGTAACTTTGAACACATAGCCCCTGCTCTTAGTTCCCTGCACTGGCATGCGATTAGATTCAGGACTGATTTTAGAGTTATATTGCTTACATATAAGGCATATAATGGTCCAACACCTGCCTAACTAGCAGAACTACTTCAAGTTCACAAGCTGCATCTTCCACTCAGATTATAGGACACAGGTTTTCTGGTCATTCTAAATATAAATAAATTAAGAGTTGGCAGTAACACATTCTACCACAGGGCCCCTCCATTCGAGAATTGTCTGCCATTCTCTATGTATGTCTCTATGCATGTTCTGACAACCCATGTGCTCCTTCCTTCCCTCATGTGTAGATGATACCCGGGGGGGGGGGGGGATGTGCACCCCAGTTTATTTTGGACCCCCAGAGATTTTTTCTCCATGCTAGGGAGTTTTTCAATTATTCTACATAAATGTTGCTGGAATGTCACAACACACTCAGGTAAAGTGCTTTGGGGTGATTCTGCTGTGCAAGGCAAATTACTTTATTGGGTCAATATGGATCAGCTACCTTAACTGTTGGGCTATTGGCAGGTCAAATTGACCTCATATGCCAGGCCCAAGACCATGTTCACCATTGGTCAAGGCCTAATGCACTTCCAGCTAATGCTATTTGGTCTGTGAAATACACCAGGCACCGGTAAGAAGCTATTGGAGTGTGTCCTGGCCAACAATCCTAATCCCGTGTGTATTGTCTATCTCGATGATCTGTTAGTCCTTGCCGCTGATTTCACTGGGGCCTCATGGAACCTAAATATAGTATTCAAGGTGATCCACCGGGCTGGGTTGCAACTGAATCCCCAGAAGTGTTCCCTCCTCTGGTGGAGGACAGAATTCCCTGGCCCTGTCATCATTGGGGAAGGATTAGCCACCAACCTAAAAGTTTGTGGCTGTGCGAGACTAGCTAGACTGGCGACTGGCAAGACTAGTCATTTTTGTGGACTGTGTCAGAGCTGTGCAGCTTTCTGAGGCTGCCATCAAATTACCAACAGTTCATTAAGGATCTCAAAATTATTTAGAAGGGAAGCAGTTTTGGATGGACAGACACTGCAGCTTTTAACCAGCTCTGAGTGGCACTTGCTGATGCTCCTGTGCTAGACTATCTGGACCTTCACTTTCTATTCATTATGGACATGGACGCTAGCAATAAGGGGCTAGGTGCTGTGCTGTCACAGGTAGATCCTGAAGTGGTTTGCATACTTGTATACTTCAGCAGAATGCTAATTAAGCTAGATCGCAACTTCTGTGTGACCCAATGGGAGCTGCTAGCTGAAGTGCAGGCCTATGAAAACTTCCTCCCTTACTGTACCTCTCTGGTCAGCGGTTCCTGTGGCAGGCAGACCATACATCACTTACGTTGCTACTGAGCTTCTACAACCCAGAGGGACAACTAGCCCCATGGCTGGAGGTGCCGTTGGAGTGTGATTTCAAGGTCTACCATCTCCCCAGGAGGCTGCATGGGACTATGGCCACCGTGTTTTGCCAGCCTTGCATCACTGCAAGCTACCACAACTTTCTCTGAGCGGAGAAGCAGAACCATCCCACTGCAGTAGTGGGCGCCGCCCACATAATATTGGTCAACAAGGTTCGCCAGGACATCGATAACCAGCAGCTCATCATAGAACAATGCAGTAACCGTGCTGGGCAGAGTATGGGAGGAGCAGGACAAGAGCGGGCAACAAGATAGAGAGATGATCTCAGCCACTGACCCGGAGACCAAGCCCTACCACTCCCTGGGACACCCTGGAAGAGTACAAGGGCCTGCTATACTGGCGCCACACTATATTATTCTAAATATGATACATTTAATCATTGCTTTATTAATTTAGCTTTAGGTTTTTAACCACATCATGGGTAAAATCCAGTTTATGAACTGTTTACCGATTACTAAATCCAAACTTGCATGCCATCTCATTGACGTAGGTTACACTGGACTGTAAAGTATTACTGTACTACAAGTGCACCACATCAGTAGATTGTTTTTGTATCACTCATCACAGTTCCTAGTCCTCAGTTTCAGGCAGTTTTGTTGTGTAAATGATATGTAGCTATTTCATTATTTCTATAGTTTTTGTTATGTAACATTAGTTAAAATTAAAGATTGTATTCGCTTGGCTATATATTCATCGATTTTTCACTCAGCAGTCGATTTTCAGTCAGTAAAGGCTAGTCTTTCCATAGCGGAGAGTTATTAGCCAACCTGACCTGGGACCTATACTACGAAGCGGAGTTACTAGCTTATCGGGGTAACTTGTTCGAAAAGAGAACCAAGTGCTGTGATGGGAGTAAAGTTTGGGGTATAGCTTTGTGGCACTGGGAAAGCTTTTGTGGGGGTCCTTTGTAGTTAGCATGCTTGGCTAACCGGTTGATATGAGCCCATCTAATGAGTGCCCTTCGCATAGAGGAAATGTGATGCAGTGACTTATACTGTGACCTTACAATGATCTCAACGGCATCTGTAAATAGCCTTCCAATGAAAAAGGGTGCCGTTATGAAGTGCCTTCTCAGTCCTCCATCCTTGCGTGTCCCAAAGGCTGCCCTTTTGAGCAGAGGAAATGGGCTGCAGTGCTGACAAGGGTACTCCTAAGTGGTGAGGAAACATGATGAGGTGCACAAATAGATGCCCTTCCATTGGGTAAAATGTGACATGGTGCTGTACAGGGTATCCGTCCATGTGTGACAATGTGAGGAGTTCTCCTAATGGATGACTCTCCAGTGACAAAAAAATGTGTTGTAGTGCCATATAAGGTGCCCGTACGATTGGGTAAACTCGGGGTGCCCTAAATGTGCCTGTCTGGGTGAGAAAACTCATGAAGTGCCCACTAAGGTGCCCTTCCAAGTGAGCACACATGATGAAGTGCTTTTGTAACGGAGGGAAAACTGTCTTCGATGGATGCTGTTCTAGTGAAGACGATGAGATGAGGTGCTCTGCGATGAGATGCAGTTTCATGTACATGCGAGAAAAGCAGATGAAATAATGTATCCTCTGGGTGTTTCTATGTGTAAGAAAATGTGATACCCAGGTTGCCTCTGTAGTCGACCAAAGATTAGCACAATCATATTTGGGGATGAACATTATTTGGGGATGAAGACTTCACCATACATAGTGTGTCATTCTACTAGTTGGTTAGGGTGCCCCTTGTTTTTTCATCCCCATCCTTCAAATAGCCTGAGCTCACTACTGGATATATCTGTTCCCAGAGTTCCGTACTATAATGTGCTGTACCTCCCATGTTTAATCTATGTTCCTAGATCAAATCCTTAGATAATGCACCATAGACCCTACGTTTCGAAGTTGGATTCATAGTTCCTCGACCCTTGCCTTACTACAGTATCACGAATCATACCGGCTATTTTTTTATGTGGACATATCTGTTCCAAGATGATCTTTTTCTTATTCTGTCTGCCATTAACCATGTGATTGAGAATGGAGTTGTCTGTTCCCCGTACAGTTCCATACTATAAGGACTCATACAGACTATGTTTGGAGATGGATGTATCTGTTCTCAGATCAGTTCTTGTAGAATGTACCACATACTCTGAACATTGGAAGCTGAACTGATCATTTCTTATTATTAATGAATCATGCCTACTGTGTTTGGAGATGGACATGTCTGATCTGTACTATAATGTACCATAGACTCAAATTACTTAATATCTCTGCTCCCAGATCACTTTCATACTGTAATGTACCATACAATTTATGTCTGGAGACTGATGTATCTGTTCTTAGATCAGGTCCTTTGACCCTGTGATCTAAGGTCTAATATTATGGTCTAATATTAAGAGACCATAGCAAACTTCGTTTCACTTATTTCTCAATATATGGGTGTGCATCTGTGAATAATATACATTTTTTTACTGCAAGCTCTGGTTCTTCTCCGCTTTTCATGAATGAGGGTCTTCTTCCTTTCTTCATGGGACTTTAGTTCTGCTTCTAGAAGCCTGATGCACACAGTCTTAGCAGTGATGCCACATAATGTCATCCTCCGATTCGTGAGGCACTGCTGGATTGGTTGACGGACATCTCTGGCATTAGAAAGTCACTTCTGCCCTTTACCTTGCTGGTGTCTGGTCATTCCCAGTGTCTCCTGCTTCACTTTTTCTTGTGTACAACTGTCTTAGAAATTTCAGGGTTGCCTTCTGCCAGCAGAACCAGGATTCAATGAGGATATAAAATGCAGATTTTTTTTAAGTTGATTTTAACAAAAAATAGAATAATAACATTCTAAGTGACCTCAGATTATTGGTGCCGAGTTTGTGCTGAATCAAAGCACATGTAACATGGGATAAATGTTTTTTTTAGATCTTTTTTTTTAGATTAGAGCAACATGAAAAGTCATCAGCTGAACCCACCTGAGAGGTGTATCACAGTCTAAACTGATATGATGACTGCACTTAAAGCTTTGATCATTTTAACATTTACACAACTAGGAAACACTGTGGAACCTTTTACTTTATTTTCATAGCAAACTGGTAGGTGTCTGCATGAAAAGACTCACTTAGTCATTTATTTTTCTGAAATTCAAGCAATTTGTGGTGTTTCTTATGTTTTTAGAAATTTCTTTTCATATAGACTCCACCTTAACACCTCCCAGGAATGTATCACCTTTCCTGTTCTCTAGCTCTAGCAAAGCCCATGTTCTGTCACAGCACCAGGAACCTTGCTTTTGAAGTCTCAAATGTGTCTAGTAATAATTTTATGTTTCCAGCATTACATTTGGTGAATGGTACCCTTTGAATTACAACTGGTAAGATTTTTATTATGTACAGAATTTTGATAACAGGGTGCAAAATATTAATGTTAAGCTTTTTTATTAGTAATATTTTGAAAAATCAATTAGCACATATGTAATTAGTAATTAGTAATGTGATTATGTCATTATTTGTTAGTGTCGGGGCTTTTTTCATTGTGATTACTGACTTAAATTTCCTTTGTTCATCTGATGGTCAAAGCATTAATGAGGTCGCAAAATTTGTCACAGCAGAGGTGTGTTTCCTCTCTAGAAACAAGAAAACATCTCAAATTTGATGACACCTTTTTAAAAAGGTGAGACACCTTTTTACTGTGTTATTATATTATCACATGGTAACCAGTGGTTTGCAGCTCAAGTCCAGTTTATATTGTCTTTAAATACTTTATACTGAACTATTTCTATTGGACTTCCATGCGAATATTGTATTTTTGCAGAAAATGTAAATTTGATATTAGTTATTAAAAATCCCTCAAACGTTGATTTTTCTTAAAATGTTCTTCTTGTTCTTACTTATGAAAGCCTGTTTCCGCCAGCATGGTAAAAAAATATAGAATTTAATTCGAAATAACAACTTAGTTATCTCAAAATAATGACTTAGTATCTCAAAATTTTTACTTGGTTATCTCAAAATAATGAGAAGCTCACAGTCACGTGCGTGTGCGTTCAGCAGCTTTCCTGGAACACAGTGATTTGGAGTACTGATTTAAGTTAGCTTAACAGTTTGATGAATAGTTGTGGCATACAAAGCACTGTTGAACGTCGCTCTGGATAAGACCATCTGCTAACTGATTGAATATATTACTGAATAATGTTGTGTCCAATTCTTCAGTGGTTGGGTGATGTCTACTTATTTTTCCTGCAGTTCATTACAGTATTTACTAAGTATTTGAACAAAATGAACATGAATGAATATGGAATTTCAGATTGTATGTACAATAAACACTTTAGGTTATTTATGTTGCTAATAAATTTTACTAAATCATTATTTTTAGATAACTAAGTCATTATTTTGACTTAAAAAAAACAATAACCACGCTGGCGGAAACGGGCTTCCATACTTCCATACTTCCATACTTAGTGGTTTTTGTTGTCTGCTTACATTTCTATTTAAGACATTGGCACTATATATGAATTTATGTAAAAGTAAGGAAGCATAAATTATTTAAATGCACAAACAGCAAAGACGTTTATGAGATACTTTAGCAAAATGTGAAGCTCAGATCCTCTCAGCTTTCCATCCTTTTTCTGAACTGTACTGCATTATGTCACATGGTGCTCAGTGATAATGCACTGGCATCTACAAAGTTTCACTGTGGTTTATTAGTATAATTTAATCAGTGCTTAAAGTGTGGAAAACCACATACTGGTACTGCCCTCGTCATTCAGTACCTGGTGCAGGTACTTCCCTCATTACCACCAGATATTGAGAGGTACTCTAAAGAGAAACGCTGGGACTAGTGAGTACTGACCCACTCCCAACACTGAATATAATTTACAGTTGACAGCACCTAACCTAGTTAGACATAATTTGCAGGTCTGTCACCCTTTTTGCAAAACTCTAAACATATTCTCATTCACCAAAACACATTTTGCACTGTGGTGAACCGTCATGCAAAATAGAAAATGCAGGGCGTACAGCCAGCACACAGAGGTCATCATTTAAATACAATGACTCAACACTGTTCACACATGTTTCTAGATATGTACCAGATGAGAGTGCAAGTGCCGTAGGTGAGTTGAATTTCGAGATCATGGTACAAATGGGTCATACAGAGGATTTTTCCCGCATCACCCAGCAAGGGAGAGCATTTCCTGTGATGTAGACACAGTTCTCTGTCCTGATCCAGCCTTAACGCATGGTAATGAGGCAGAATGATTTTTTACTTTGTCCTTTACAGTAACTTTCTTGGAGTACTGACTAGAGCAAATATTACATATCAGTTTAGAATAATTGTATACAAACATTTTTAGTAGGCATTTTTTTCTATAGTCTTTTTGTTTCCAATTTTGCAGCTCAACATGCAAAAGCCCAGATCTACAGTAAATGTTTCTCTACATGCCAGCAACAGTTTTAACTGGTAGTGTTTTTAGCTTTTTACTATACTACTTATTGACTGCTTAGTAGTGTTTATATACCTACTGGCTTGATGCGTGACCTGAAAGCAGTGTTTACTTTTTAGAAAAGAAAATATCGTTTTAGAAGAGTTTTATTTTGCAAGACGAGTTTTGTGAGTGTAGCTTGAGTTTTCGGGTGTGCGTTTTTCGTTTTGAGAAAATGAGAGATTTTAGGAAATGCATTTTAGCAATTAATAAAAACTGTAATATAAATAAGTATCAAAGTACTGTGCGTTTTCTTTCACCTTTTTTTTTAAAAAAATGCAGTAATAAGGATGCATTGACATGTAAAAAACACTCGTTCAGTCTATCTGTGTTACTGCTGCATAATACCTAAGCTCTCAGAAACTTTGATGGATAGACTCTATTGCATCTGAAAATGTTAATGAAGGCAAAAGTAGCCATGAAAAGGTATAGAATTGTCTTGGGGTGAGTAAATCATACACACAAAATGGCTGGTGTGTCCCAAAGCCCTAGAGAAGATATACATTAAACAACAAGGCAGGAGAAGGGGGTATTTTGCAGAGACATGACTGTGAGAAATGGCTACCAGTGTTTTCAAGCACCCATGAATGACAGTGGTGAATGGCTACAGCACCATTAAAGTTACATAAACTGGGTGTTTTTGTGTTCTCTCACTGCCCAAAGACACACAAATTTGTGTCTTCTGGTGTCTTGCAGTTCCTGGTATGGTTGCCAGACTAGCTGAAATCCTGTACTGGATAATTGTTGATTTGTTAATTAGTCATTGTGAAATTGATGTATATTTTATACATTCTGTGCTAGAATAAAACTAAACTGTATTGAAGAGACAACTATTTATTTTGAAAATGGATCATTTTAAGTTTTCCATATTTAAGCATTACAGACAAGTTTTCGGTTATTAACCAGGAACAGCTACATCCCAGTTTTATTTAAAAGACAACATTTACTGCAATTCTTTCATCAGGTCATTACCTCTATGTGATATATAACCAGGTCATTTAGTCGATCTAAAGTCTGTATCTTTTTCCACAGACACAAGGATTGGGAGCAAACAGCAGTCAAAAAAGGAAAGACAAACCATGTGCACATCTTTAGCAAATATGTCCTCAGGAAATGGAACCGCTGACCCCTCTGATCCATTCACATGTTCTTATATTTATTCCTTGATTATTCTTGCAGTCCTGTTTGTGGATGCTGTAACAAGTTTTCTATGTAATATTGCTTGTGTGGAAAAGTGGGAACTTTGATATCTGATATCTTTTCCCTTGGCCTTGCTTCCACTGAAGTTTTTGTTTCTTCACTCACATTCTGCTTGATCCTTGTTTATTTACTGAAAAATATTTCGCATGTAATTACGCCTGTTTTTGTTATCTTTGGATTCATTTTCATCGCCCGGCCCTTGTTTCAGGGCTGTATCTGTGTGGAGCGCTACCTGGCTGTGGTTCACCCAGTCACCTACCTGAAATACAAAACCCTGACATCCAGATTGGTGTGTTTGGGTTGTATCTGGTCACTTTCACTTGGATTAAATGTAACGTTATTTTATTTTCAGTCTTTTTTAATTGTAGGGACCTCATTTATCCTGTGCGTCGCTATAAACTTTTTCTGCAGCATCTCCATACTCAGAACCTTGAAGAAGCCACATCCTGGAGAAGGGAAGAGGGATGAAATGAATCTTATGAAGAGGAGAGCTTTCTGGACTGTCTTGTTCATCCTGGTAATGACTGTAGTCAACTACCTTCCAATGCTAAGCATAACACTATTGTCATTGTTTCTTTGCATAAAACCCTATTGTATTATTCATGTAACTTCTTTAATTGTGCTTGTTAATGGAAATATGGTCCATCCCCTGCTTTATTTCTCCAGACTGTGCAAACTGTCTGCTGCCAAACACTCCTGAGTTAGTAGCCAAGAAAATTACAGTTGTACCTCGATTCTCAAACTTAATCCGTTCCGGACTCTGGATCGAATCCTAAAAACTTTGAGTTCTAATTGAATTTTTCCCATATGAAATAATGGAAAACCAAGTACTTGGTTCCCGGCACCCCAAAAAACACCTAAATATGTTTTTTAAGCATTTAAATACAAAATGAACAGGATAAAATAAGAAGAGCATTTTCTTCTTCCAAAACGATAAAGATCTTATCCCAACATTACCCCTGTCCTGGCCCAATCATCCGCTCCTTCTGTGTGCCATGCCCCCTCATTAACCTTATGTAGGATCCCCATGTGATCAGCTGTTTCTGGTTGTTGTCATTAGTCCTCTGTATTAAGTCCGCGTTTCAGTTTGTTTCCCCAGTCCGTTCATTGGGTGCGTTCCACTTGCTTACTTGATTATAGCGCTGGCTTAAAGCGATGCATTCTGATCCTGACGTAATGCATTACGGTTTGATGTATTGCGACCTCTCACCTGGATGCACAAACTGGAACCGCCTCCTTGACAACACACTTTCGCCCTTATTGGCTGAGGAGTTTAGTTGCACGCATGACGTTTCTATCCCAGGCAGTTCCGATGCGTAATCTGCTATTTCTCCTGAATATCACGTAAAGCAGTGAGAACTGGTTTTCAGTTTACCTGGTAAAATAAAGTTAATAACTGACATGAATGCTCTAACAGTACACGTAAGTTTGTGGTTTATTTATTGTTAGTTACTGTAATGTAGGACTACTTTATTTGGTTAATCGTCCAGTCTTTGAAGAAAGCATTCAAGTATGAATTGCATTGCAGTATGACTCATTTTCTGGTGCGTACAATTCATATTAGGTCAGCGTTCATGGTTCAACTTCTGATGTTCAAATCGAGTTCTAGGTCAAACTGGCTTGTTTGACTTTCAAGAAATTTGAGTTCTAGTGAATTTGAGTACCGAGGTACTACTGTATGTGTAATTGAGAATGTAGCATTCCAGATCATGGGTACGTCAATGAGAAGCCAAAACTGTTTTTGTGTTGGTGGCAGGTGTGGACAGTTGACTATAGTTTGATTTAAAGCAGACGTTTCTGTATGAAGCTTCTCTATGACAGTTTTTGCACCTTTCCACGTAGCTAATGCGGAACTGTTAAGGGTAGAGTACCAAGTATCTTCCTGTACTAACACATCAAAACTGCTCTGCACCCTCACAGAGATTTAAGGTACAATATCTGCCGAAAATCTCCCTTGGAAACGTTGATCACCAGTTTAGGGCACTGTCTTATTCTTCAATTTAGGCTTACATTCATAGCATTTAACAGACACTTTCATCCAGAATGATGCCTATTTCCTAACTACAGGGGACAGTCTCCCGGGAGCCACTTTGGGTTAAGGGTCTTGCTCGGTGACCCAATGATGGTAGCACTAGAAGTAGGTTTCAAACGCATCACCTCTTGGTTCAGTGGCAAGTATCCTACCACTAGGCCACCACCACCATCTTTCGGTAAAACAACAGAGCAAGAGATGAATATGAATTAATTAATTAGGTCAGAAATGTGTTATTAGGTAAGAAAGACATTTAGTAATGCTTAATCTTGTATGACTTCATTGGGTGTTAAGGTGCATGCTTCAGGATTTCCTGATGTATACATTGTTAATAAATGCATTAACTCATGGTTACTTTGGCATTAGTTCATTTATTAATATATGCTTATTGTTGACCAGTTGCTTAAGTCTTGATTAAATTATATTATGTAGTTTTTCAGTGACATAATTTTATACCCAGTACTATTAATGGGTTTAAAATGCTGTGTTTAACTTCAATAAAAATCAATTTGGTAACTAAAAACGATCTGTGATTGTCATGGAGAGAGTGGCAAATGGCTGTCATTCAGAGTAGTGCAGATCAGAAACATACTATCACATTTTGACAAAATGTCCAAGCATGTTGATTTACATAGTTAAGTATTTCTCATTTGCTTTGGTAAATTTCCTTTTTGCGTTGTCAAAACAGTATATGCATTCATCACAACATTTGATATGTTGCAACATAACACTACAATTCACCTGTAAAATGAAATCCTTAACTGACAACTCTTACGCCATTTTTCCAAACACAATAACTGACAGTGAATGCCGCCCAAATGAAAAGTCTCTACAACATTGTGTAGAACCAAACCGGTCAATAGTTTGAGATACACTGCAAGGCCAAAAAATAGTTGTTGGACTGCCAATAGCTTTGATTATGGTGCTTATTTATTATGGCATTGTTTCCATGAGCTTATGCAACATCTCAAGAATTATTTTCATCTATATTTCTTGCTGAGATCTTGTATTGATGACAGGTGAGTTGAACCCCTCCATCCCAAAGACCTTCAATAGGGTTAAGGTCAAAACCCTTTTGTGGTCAAATTGCACCATGATTCCTCATGGGCCTGAACCCCATGCTCCTGAACCCCATTTTCACAATTCAAGCCCAATAAAACTTGACATTCTTATACTGTAAAAAATCCTTTGATGAGATTGGCCATTCAGGAGACTCAGGTGCTCAGCTTATTTCTACTTACAGTTTTTTGTTAAAACGCTATAACCAATCTTTTGAACTAAAATTTCAAAACCATAATGCTATTTTTCAAAAAGCACACCCATTTCCCTGAACCATAAACACTATTCCCCTGCTTCAACACCTGAGTCAGATTTGGTGAACTGTTACTGCAAAACTCTACACACAAATCCCTACATTTTTCAGTGCTTACACCATGAGGTCATTTAGAAAGCACTAGCATTCAATAATGTTAACTTAAGTCAGCACAGCTTGAGCTCAATTAGCACACAATTAACCAACTGAAAACACTAGGAGTCAAAATTTATCATATACCAATCAGAAACTTTGATGGATAGATAAAAGGGCCAAAGTCAGCTCATTCAGGTTTGAAACGATGGATCCAAAGAAATGCAATGGAAGAGGTGAAGGAGGAGGAGGAACATAATTGGCCATCAGGCTATTGTAAATGTCCCTGGTCAGCGTGGAGGGAATGTCACTATGTCCGCAGCCATGAGCCAACGAGTGGTACTCCGCCGCCATTCTAGGACCCTATAACACTATGCTTCTCCTTGCTTTTCTTGATGGTCTAAGACAGCAAATGTTCCAGTTGGACTACAGGGAACCAGCACAGCCAGTGCAGCCTCACTACGTTGTTGTTGTTGTTTGGGATAACGTCCGCTTCCATCGCGCTGCTCTGATTCATGACTGGTTTACCAATAACCCAAGGTTTACAGTTTTTCTCAATTGCTAAAACACAATTTCTGAAACCTTGCTCCATTTTCTGAAACCATTAAATGCAAAACCT
>JABFEA020000017.1:21760684-21798279 GCA_019775915.2 Cyphomyrus plagiostoma | reverse complement strand
GTGCCCTGCGATGGGCTGGCCCCCCGTCCAGGGTTGTTCCCTGCCTCGTGCCCATTGCTTCCGGGATAGGCTCCAGAACCCCCGCGACCCAGTAGGATAAGCGGTTTGGAAAATGGATGGATGGATGGATGGATGGTTAAGGTTAGGGCTGGGTAGGGGTTAAGGTCAACATGTCAGGATTGGAGTTTTTCCCATATAAATGAATGGAGAGTCCTCACAGATATATCATTGCAAACCTGTGTGTGTGTGCGTGTGAGAGTGACACAGGCTCTTTGACAGCTAACCTTTTCTTCTCACTCCCAGGTACTACAGTGCGTGTCACCAAAGGGCCCTCTGGCATGTGCTCGGACGTACTTCTTTGGGACCACCCACACTCCATATTTAGGTTTGTTGCCCTTTAGTTTACGTTAACAGAACACCATTAACTTGTTTAGCACTACTATTTCATTTCTAAATCAAAATGAAAGTCATAATCCAGAGGTTTTTAACATATATATTTACTGTTAAATGCACATCTTTTGATAAAGACTGGGACTGATTTTAAAATCATCACATCATACATACATTTGGCTTTCACAGAATCTCTTGACTGGTCCCTCCCCACCCTCTATAAAGTGATTAGTTTATGTTGCCCCCCCATACCTATGTTTGACTATATTGAGAAATAAATGTTGTTTAGCTTTGGCATTAAAATGCAGACAGCTGACGACAGGAGGTCAGTGACAATGCTGTCTACTTAAACAGAGTTCAACTGTTTCAGCTGACATCAGCTTCTGACCTTAATAGCACTCGCTGCATAGCAATGCTGCAGTTTCCAAGAAGGCAACAAGCCAAGTTTGTTATCATCATGGTAACATGGAAGGAGAAGCTGAAGAAGTATTTCCAGTTCGCTACCTTTAAGAAATTTTGATGAAATCATTCCCTCAATACAGCAAAGAAAGGTGGTAGTTGTTAAAAAGCACAACACAGGCTACAGCAGCATTGCAACACCAGTCAGTGTGTCAGAATGTAACGTCTCATAAGGTCTCCTCATTCATGTCCTCACAGGGAATGGCGGCAAGTCCCACAAGAGGACAGAAATAACGTAAGTGCTGTTTTCCGTTATGGCCTCAAACAGCAAACAGGGCCCCTTACAGGCAAGGTATACACTGTACGCGCCTGTCAATGACCAAAGTGATTCTGCGTATCAGTGTATAAATAGATGGGTATCTTGTGGCCCTAAACACTTTGCTGTAAGATGTGACACCCTAACAGCATTGTTTATACTCGTAGGCTTCTGTCTGAGCTGTACAGCGCCATGGTCCAAGCAGTGCTGACCGGCATCAGATGTTACTGTAGCACCTTCAGCTCCTCCAAGGTGAGCTCTCACCGGCCTGCGGCTTGTAGTCCGTGTCCAACCCGGACATCCAGCTGTTCATAAAAGTACTGAGGTGTATTTTCTACTCATTCGGTCTCGCCAAAGGAAGGGACACTTAATAAATCACTCAACATTTCAGGTGATGTTTTTTGCACGGCATACTGGCCATGTGAAGCAGAGCCTTTGGTAACAGACACTGTCAGGTGGACTGCTCTTAACAGCCAATGACAGTCAGACTCCATAATGACTCCTGTTCTCGAACTCCTGCCACCTGAGGCAAACTGTGAATCATTACTCCTGTACACATATTTTCACTCTGTTTGCCTGTCTGTCCCTCTGTCTGTCTGACTGACGCTGTCCTTCTTTCTGTCTATCTGACTGTCTGTCCATCTCTCTGTCTGTCCATCTCTTTGTCTGTCTGTCCATCTCTCTGTCTATCCCGCAGTCCTCTTGCATGTCCTGCTTGAATTACAAGTAAAGGTTTGACCTCTGTTCTTTCCACAGGCATGGGATGCAGCAGAGCAGAGCTTTCAGCTGTCCTTAGATGCACACGGTCTGACCCAGTATAAAAGCTCTCTCCTGTGAGTCATGCCCTAATCCTCCTGGCACATAGCACTTTTTACGAATCTCCTTAATTTAGTGCTTGGCAAACTTTGACTGCAGTTGATCTTGACTATAGTTGGTAGTCGAGTTTGCCTTTTTGCCAGATTTTTCCTCGCCATCGTGTTACCTCAAAAAGGTTAGGGAGAAAAACTGGATTTCATTAAAACCACCTTGAGACCGTTTTTCTATTCGACTAAGTTCTATTAAACAAACCCCAATTGAGCAGAACGATGCTTTTGTTTAGTGGAAGCTAAATTCTTTCTGTTCATATGTCATTTACAGTGAATTAAAGACATGGGTTTTCTGACTAACTCTCCAAGTCCATCGATCTGGATTAATTCAGAATATCACAGTTGGAAAATTCATGGTTTATATGTTTTTATACATTTAACTAGGCAATCAAACAGATGTATGCACTAACTTGCTGTGCAGATCATGATAGCACGTTTTTTTGTGAAACAGCTTAAAATCTCCTATTTCCAATGGCTCTTCCCATGGTAATGTCATTTCCAGATTCCAGAGCTACGGGTTAAAAGCTTACTTGTACATTGGGGGATTATTTCCTTCCAGGCTAGTCTTTCAGTTGGCCTGGGTTAAGAGATGTTTAGAAATTGTATTCCTCTGCACACACCCCTACACAGACGGATCGGTTTTATGATGCATTGTGTTGTAACTTCAGGAAAAAGTGATATTTGTGATATTTTTACAGATCGAAAACCATATTCAACATTCAAGCCGTGAATAATGAAGGAAGGTCGGTACATTCTACATGTACTCTTGACGCAAACACATCTCTCAGTGAAAATGAGACTTTCATCATGAATGATGTGAGCAAGGGGATTTCCCCTGCTGGGGGCCTGCAATGGTGGCAGACTTAGGCATACTGATATACACAGTCTGTGTTATAGTCCATTATTCCTGTCTATCATCGTTTTAACCTGCAACTATTTACATTTTTCACAGAGTAATTCCCCTGGAAAGTGTAGAGAGCAGGTTCATGGTGAAAACTGTAAGTGATCGATGGCGTCCAACCTTATGGGGCGTATTATAGGCATAAGTTATCATCATATATATGTTTACTGCCTCTGGAAAGCCCTTTCAGTTTCATAGGTTGATGCTGATTTAGTAATTCCCTAAGTGTGCTACTCTTTGCCCTGTGTCTTCACAGAGAAGTCTGCTCTCTCCTCACAGGCCTTCATGGCAGTCTATGACATTCCTCACCCTCTGGAGGCTAGAGAAGTTCTCGGCTCCCTCGTCTTCTCAGAGTCTTTCCTGGATTCCTGCCTCTACGTTCAGGAGCGAGGTAACGCCTGCCTCACATAGACACCACAACCTGGAGAAAGATGGGAATGAAGTGAAATGGGGCACTTCCAATCAGATACGTTTCACAGTCTGTGTAAATCCAGCCAAAAAGTATGATTCGCCTTCATTAGCATTAAATTGCCTGATAGTCTGTGTGGCATGTGACATCTGCTGGGTTGGTCCTGTAGATGGCAGCGTTTCCCGAGATAGCCACTTCACCATCCTGACCGCTGACATCCCGCGCTATGTCTCCTGGCTGGTTAGTGTTTTCTTCCTTACTTGGGGACCCCTGCTCTCTGTTTCTCCCCAAGGCTGATGACACATTCCTTTATAACACAGTAACATTTTCATTTTCAATAAGGAATAATTGTGTGTGGAGTTTGTATAAGCTCAGGTGTAGGTTTCCTCTGGGAAGCTTGGTTTCCTCCCACAGTCCAAAGGCATGCAGCTAGGGTAACTGGTGCCTCTAAATTGCCGTGGTATCAAATTCTGTGTAAGTGCATGTGCCCTGCAATAGACTGGCATTCCATCCTGGGTGGAGCCAAACCTCATGTCATGTGCTGCCTGGGATAACCTTCAACCCCACTTCCCCTGTGTGAGGGGGAAATCCCACGTAACACTGGCCAGATAAGCCATTCAAAGATGGATGGATTGACGGATGGCAGTGCTAAATTGTTCTGTATGTTAGGAAATCGTAAAGTCCGTAACCGTGTGTCATAAGGTCTGTTATAAAGGCCTCTTGCTGTGTTGTGTGTGTTTCAGGTGGACGAGTGTGATGTGAAGCTCTCCGAACGCGTTCAGCAGCTGTTGAAGGTAGGAGCACAGCTCAGGTCGCTCTGTTTTCAGCAGCCTGTAAGGAAACAAACCGTTTAGCTGCTTTAACGTGATCAGCAATAGATGGTACCACCCAAGGTACACAAGAATTTTAGCAGTATCCTGTGTAACACTGGTGAGCTGTCGTGTGTGTGTGTCTGTGTCTGTGTGTGTGCACTTGTGTGTATGTGTGCTTATCTGGTTGTTATTTATACATTACGTCATAGGGACCGAAAGTGCCCATGATGTGATAAGAACTTTTTGACGTTGTGGGGACCACTTTTTCCCTCCCCACTAGGGAGAATTTCCCCTGTTGGTGGCCTTCAAGGGTGGCAGACTTAGTCATACTCATATAAACATTCTATGTTGTAGTCTATTATTGAGGGAAACTCAGTTTTCTAAAAATCTGTGATTGCAATCTATGACTAAAAATGTCAAAGGTCTTGTATTTGTTTCGTTACTTATGGTTAAGGTTATGGCTGGGTAGGGGTTAAGATTGTCATTGTTGTGATTTTGGTTTTTCCCACTGAAATGAATGGATGGTCCCCACAAAGATATCAGAATCAGAAACCTTTTTATTAGCCAAGTATGTTTCCATACAAGGACTTTGCCTTGGTGGTGCCGTTAGAAGCCATTACAAAAAACATACAACAATTAGTAAAGGTATACATAGAAAAGTAATAAACACTAGATTGGCAATTGGGTAATGTAATAATTATATGGTAATTTTAACAGTAGCAGTAATGATGATAATTATATAATTAAACATGTAATTATGTATGTGTATGTATGTACGTAGTAATAATTGTAGTACGAATATAAAACTATAAGAATATAAACTATATATATGATATAATAAATTAAAGGGCTCTTAAACAGTGTAATTATTAAGTAGCAGTGGTTAATTGAACGTCCATTCAGAGACTGGTTGTTTAATGAGAGACACTGCCTGAGGGAAGAACCTCTTGGCGTGTGTTGTGGTCCTGGTTCTGATCTCCTGAAGGGTAATGCTTGAAAGATGTGGTGAGCAGGGTGAGATGGGTCCTCAAGGATTTTGTATGCTCGATTCCTGGTTCTGGTGATGTACAGTGTCTGGAGGGTAGGCAGGTTACAGCCGATTATTTGCTCTGCTGAGTGGATGATGCGTTGCAGTCCGGCCTTGTCTCATTCAGTGGCTGATCCAAACCGGACTGTGATGGAGGAGGTGAGGATGGACTCAATGATTGCAGCATAAAACTGGACCATTGTAAACTGAGAGTGATGGTGCATTTTCAACTGCCTTAGAAAGTAAATCCCCTGCTGGGCTCTCTTTGTGATGGAGGTGATGTTAAGCTGCCGTTTTAGGTTGTGGGAAATTGTAGTGCCTAAGAATTTAAAAGATTCAACGATGCAGACGGCCTTGTATGGTTATGGGTGGGACACTAGGTGGGGGAATTTCACCTGAAGTCCACCTCCATTTCAACAGCTTTTTGGACATTGAGTCTCGGGTTATTTGAACAACACCATGTCGTCAACTGCTTGATCGCCTCTCTGTATGCTGACTCGTCGCTGTTCTGAATCAGTCCGATCAGGGTTATGTCATCTGCAAACTTCATGAGTTTTACAGAGGGGTCCTCTGATGTGCAGTTGTTTGTGTGCAGAGAGAAGAGCGAAGCACTTTGTGGCACTCCGGTGCTGATGGTTTGTGGTTCTGAGGTGTGTTTGCCCATTCTCACACATTGTGTTCTGTTTGTGAGGAAACTGTAGATCCACATGCATAGTGGTTCAGGCTAGGAATCGACCGATTATCGGCCTGGCCGGTGATCCGTGGCCAGTTTTAAGATTTTGCCGATTATTGATATCTTGTGTTTTATTTTACCGATAACCGATATTATTACAAAGTGCGCTAATGTGGCTCCGCTACCGTCTCTTCCTCTGTGCCTGAGGAACAGCGCTGCTACATTTAAAGTCCCACCCATAACAATCTCTAATTGGCTAGATGACATACGATGAATAGCCAATCACCACTGAAGCCTTGCTGTCACTCATACACGTCATTCAAGCACAAGAGCAGAGGAGAGCAGCTGAGCGTGAGACCTTACTGAGAACTGAAGGGAAAGCAGCTCATGTTTCCCAAGTGAAAACCATACAATCCTCCACACAACGTAGCTCTTGTGAGCTGTGTCCATAATGAAAAGCCTTCCTGGCCGGCTTTCAGGTTATAGCGCTGAAATGTTGGAATAACGGACTTTGTTGCAGTGATAATGGGATAGTGGGATGTGCATGCATTGTTAGTACCTGTAATAACCAAGTGTTAACAATAGAATTACCAAGGCTTATGAAATTTTTCAAAATACTTGTCCACCCCTTCTTTCACCAACACGGAAAAAATCACCCTTATTAATCAGCTATATGCGCTACAAACATCTTGAAACAGTCAGGTTCAAACATGAAGCGGTCCATAGCTAAATATAAAAAAACTTTATGAATACAAAAAATTTTATTATGATAAAGCTGGAAGCACCTAAACCCGTGCAGTAGGTACATTACTCCTCCATACGAGGTGGTGCTAGAACTAACGTCAATATGAAAGACTAGACAGATGAAGTAATGTCTGCAAGTTGCAGAATTTGAAGGACTGTTTACCTATCAGCATTTACTTTATTATGTAGTTAAGTAGAATGAATAAAAACCTTTTAATTTTAAATCTTTTAATTTGATTTGTCCAGCTCAGACTTATAGTTTTTATTAGATACTTTATATAAAGCTGCTCTGTTATGAATACGTAAGAATCTAAAAAGTATACACTTTCTGTTTATATAATGAATAATTTAGCCATTAATTTAAGAATTACAAGCCAATTTAACATTGACTTTAAATAGAGCAGCCTTTCTGTAACTACTTCTCAGTCTCATTACTTCTCATTGCAGATGGATGCAAAGAAATTTAATATAAAAGAAGATAAGTGATAAAGTTTTCAGATATTTTCATTTTTACTGTATATATATATATATATATCGGTTGATTCCTAGTTCAGACACGGACAGTTGTGAGAGTTTAGTCCGCATTAGCTCTGGGAGAATAGTATTAAATGCAAAGCTAAAGTCCACAAACTGAATCCTAACGTATGTCTCAGCACAGTCCAAATGTTGGAGCCTGAAATGGAGTCAATGTTAACTGCATTGTCCGCAGATCTATTGGTTCTGTAGGCAAACTGTAAGGGGCTGTAAGGAATCCACTTGCAGAGTCTCCGCAGTTTCAGCAAAATGGTGGTTTATTGAACAGTAAAAAATAATATAATGTAATACAGTGTAGACATACACCGGGTATTGAAAGGCAGCTCAAATATAAATTAAAGACAGTTCTTCACCCCCCTTTATACCCCAAAAGACCCTCCCCAACAAGGTGCTGTGTGTAGGTGTTGTGAGTGAGTTTATATATAAAGAGTGACCCTTTGAAGTGTGACAATCCTGGGGCAGGGATGGGGCAGGACAGGGTGGAGACTTTTATGATCATTGTAATTCAATTGTCTTCCTTATCACCCTAGTGGTGCCGACTGGAACCACTTAATCTCTCCCTGACTTCCCCCATAATCATAACTTGCTAACATTGTCTGTATTCAAATGATCAACCAAGACCATTGAGGCATTTTTACTACTTTTCCTTTCAGGGGTCAAGCAATGGGTCCGTGATGGTTTTAAGGTATGATAGCATAAGTCTCTCAAAAGCCTTCGTAACCACAGATGTGAGAGGCACTAATCTGTAGTCATTGAGGCAAGAGACTCTGGGTTTCTTTGGAACAGGTGTTATTATGGATGATTTAAAACAGACTGGAACAACACAAAGATCCAGTGACTGGTTGAAAATATCTTTGAAGACAGGTGACGGATGATCTGCACAGTGCTTCAGAGTGGCTGGGTAGACAGAGTGTGGACCAGGAGCTTTCCTTGTATTCTGACTCCTGAAGATCTTGTTTACATCTCTTGTTTACATCGCTGATTCTCATGCGGAGGTGGCTGGACGTAGGGGGGGTGAGCTGGGGAGAGTGTGGGCGAGGTGTGAAGGAACCCGGGTGTGTGGAAGGCCATTGAAAAGGTGAGGGCTGAATGATGCGTGAATGTGGCTTTTCAAATCTGCAGTAGAATTCATTTAATGTATTGAGCAGTTGATGGTCGTCTAGTAGCTGGGTGGCATTTATCTTTTTGTAGTTGGTTAATGTCTGCAATCCTTTCCAGACTGTAGATGGCCTGTTGGTTGAAAACGGGTTTTCTGGCTTTTTGCATACTCCACCTCGGCACCTTTTCAAGTTTGCGCTTAGCAGTTTTGAACAGGTTTTTGTCACCACTCCTGTAGGCTTCATCTTTTGTTTTAAGAAGCTGCCTGAGTTCAGCTGCAAACCATGGCTTGTCATTGTTATACCTGACAACAGACTTTTTGGGAATGCAAGAGTCCTTGCAGAAGCTTACGTGTGATGTTTCAGTGTCCGCATATTCATCCAAGCTGCTAGTAGCAGTTTGGAAAACATTCCAGTCTGTCGAGTCAAAGCATTATTTTAATTGCTTTACAGCTTAACAAGTGTGCTCGTGCATGTTTGATTCTGTATATTTTTGTGTCTATGTTACAGCAGGAAGAACAAACCTGCCTTGGAGTGGCTCTGTCAGCAGGGGACACAGCCCTGATGTCCTCCAGTGACCTACTGACCACTGCTGAGGAAGGTAAGGCTCTTTCCTGCTCACTGCAGGGCCAACCTGACTGAGAAACCTACTTTTCAGTGCTGTCTTTCACATGGTGCGCCAGTCACTGGCAAAGTATGTGTTACACCAGTGGCACGTGCCCACAGCATGTTGAAGTCTGTGTGCTTCACAGATTTCTGAGGCTGCTTGTCAGTCTGGCAGCATGAAGTACACGCCTTCAGGCAATGTAGAGGTGACATGAACAGTCCTAAAATGACTAACGATTGTGAACTCAACAATTTTACTGTTATGGCTCCTTGCATACTCAGGAAAACACATACATTGGAGATACACACATGCAAAAACACCAGTGTTATTCCGAAGAGCATTTTCAAAAGTGTACTGGGGAAAGCTAGCCCACATACTGTGTGGAGTTAACGGATCACCATCCATCATACTGTTCCCATTCATTCAGATCATCTGCATTTGTGTAATCTTCAATTGCAGGTAAAATCAGCTTCTTCTCCGAGGGGATCCTCTTTGTCCATCCTCAGTATGGCAGTGTGACCTTGCCAAGGAACCTCATCTGTGGCATTAAATTTTACCAAGGGGTAGGTGACACGTTTATGCCATTTCTGGTTTATTCAAGGACCTTCCTTCTAATTACACCATACTTTACAGATAGTGCTATTAAGAATGAGTCATGGATATTACAGAACGTGCAAAGCTCTCCATGGGTATTAAGATCTAGGCTGGAGTAGTGTTACAGTAATGCAGTATACCGTGGTACTTGCAGCATATCACAGTATTTTGGGTATATCGCTGTTCCCCAAAATATATCACGGCAAACCCCCCTGTTTGGCATATTGTATCGTGGAGGAGCCTTATGGCTGGGTGCAGCATTGTTCTTAGTTTTAAGTGGAAATGAGCAAATTCTGTGCTGTGACACACAGGACAGCCCCAAAGCAAATGAACACAGCAACATAGTGGCTGGTTTTCTATGAGGTCATTTGGAGCTGAGCTGCGTGGCACTTTAGTGCGCCGGAGGTGGCTGTGTTTGGATGCCACGGAGCTGTGTGTTGGCTCTAATCGGGCTCGGCGTTCCAAGTCTCGGCGGCGTCTCTCACGGGCCCCACAGACGCAGACGCTCGGAAACGCCTCAGCTGTCAGCAGCGCAAACTCGGAAGCTGAGGCCCTTTGTGCTCTTAAGCGTCAGGGCCCCGAACGTGGAGGGAGAGGGAGCGCACCACTCCTGGGGGGCAGCAATGAAGCGCTGCTTTGCATTCATGTTATCGTAGCGTAAAGGGTTTGGTAACAAAGCTTGTTTTGAAGAGTGGCCGTCCCCCGGGGCCAGCGGAGCAGTGCGCTCTGAATACCAATGGTGCTTCAAATACGGGCCTCATTCTGGCCCCAGTGCTGCCCTGTCACTCCCCAGCCATTCTGCAGCTGCCCCGGCTTGCCGGCCAAGTAACCTCCAGGCCTTTCGGTACCGGGGACGCGGCTCATGTTCTGGATTCTTCTGGGCTTTTTCTGGGCTCCCTGTTTTTATGTATGAGATTTCCCTGCTTGAAATGAGAGGCACTTTCTGTGTAGCTACTGAACGTTATTGAAAGAAATATGCTCAGATGTGTCAAGTTCCACCTTCTCAGGAAGCAAAGCATATTTTTGAACTTGTTTGTGTCCTCTTTGTGTGCCTGACAGGACTCGTCCAGGACTCTGGCAGCCCTTTTTCTGGAGTGCAAGGGTTCCATACTCCCCTTCCTGCCGTTCCAGCTTCGTAGCGCCTCCCACAGTCTGGCTTTTGGCTTGCAAGCCAGGTCCAATAGCTACAGGTCATTTTGTACACAGGTAGGACCTGCCGCTGAAAGGCGGTAAAGGGAGCCGTGATCTGTTGATGGCCTCGAACTGGTCTCACGTGTGTTCAGATAAAAGCCTTTAGATATCCTAACCCGTATGATTCATGTTTCATGCAGTAGTCTGTCAATGCAGCTGCATGTCCTTGTGAGTAAAATCTTCTCCCCATCTTGAATGGGAACTGTCCCCTAAAGCAGCTGACCCCGCCCACCTCCCCTATCCTCATGCCTGCTGCTGTCCTGCAGGTGCTTCCCACGTGGTTGCAGCAGAAATGTGACGTCGGGCAGATTGTCCAGACAGTCGGCAGGGATCAGCTGACCCCTGAGCAGAAAGTCATGTGAGTCGCACTGTACACACCTTTCATTTCCACTGCTTACATACATTCCCAGTTTTATTGGTAAATGACCAAGCTGCCTTGCAGATGTGTGACCTTTATGCTGAATCAGTGAAGTTTAAGCCTCATCGGGGGATGATGTGCCCCATCATGTACTTTTTTCTGCAGGCTTTCCCGACTTGACCGCCTGTGTAAAAGTCACACCCTCCCAACCACAGTGCCCAGTGGCTCCCTGAAGGTCCCCAGCACAGCACCCCCAGAGCTCGAAGCGTACGTAGCCCATCACCCGCACACTTTGGGCCCTCTTTCTCTTACTCCGCCTGATGTCGCCGTTCTGCTCAACGTGTGTGACGTTTTGCAGGACTGAGAATGATCTGCTGCGATGCAGATGTTGGTGTGTGGTGTGGGAGACTCTCCGGTCACGGTCCCTGGTTGCCTTCTGCAGGGTGCAGTGGTTCAGTTTGTGTTTTCCAGCTCGACTGCCCTTACAATCTTCACGTTCCCCCAGGTTCCTGCAGCACTTTGCCCTCAGCAGCGTGGGCCAGGAGGTAGTGCAGAGAAACCACCTGGAAGTTCTCTTCAGCCAAAGGGAGCCTTCCCCTCATCAGCACGCCCGAGACTGCAAGGTGTGTCTGACGTGTCCCGTCTGGGGAATGACCACTAAGGCGGGGAATAAGTGTGTATGACACGTTGTGTTTGTGTTTCTGTTTCTACAGATTGTGACAACCATTCTAACTGGGATTCCCGGCAGCTGTAAGGACAACCTCTGTAACTTCTTGATGAATCTGAATAAGTCTTATGGAAGGTAGGGGACATTTATATTGAACGCCGGCTTTCATGGGGAAGTTCTTCTTTGTCTTTTCAATTTATAGCATCAATGCTGTGCTATGATGGCCCACAGGTGGATGGTGTACCGCCCCCCTCTGGACAGACACCAGGTGTTCTGCAGAGCGCACTTTCAGCGATACCTGTCTTCTCTGCTGGAGAGTCAGATGAACACTGGCACCCAGCTCTCTGGCCTGAGTCCCAGCAAGTGCCGGCTTTTGGTGCTCACCCCTGGGTAATACCACATGCGAAATGCAGGGGGCGACACTCTCAATGTGTTTCAGTGCCTAACTGCACAGTCAGCCAGCCTCCTGTGTGTTGGGTTTTCGAGTTTTAGAGCTATAGTATATTGCTGCCTAGTCTGACGTAATCAGAACTGGCGGGTTAAGGCAGTCGATGACAGGTAGCACTCGAAAACCCCATCCAGTGTTTGAAATCTTGCTTCGATAACTCATAAGTAAATGTAGACAGCCACTTCACTGATTGTGACTTTTTGTTATATTTTTAAAGTTGTATATGTAAGTCTATTTGCCACTTGTATACAATGCAATTTAAATAGGAGATTAAAACAGTGGAGACTTGAATTTTGTGGTTGAAAAATTTTGTGATCTGAAAAGCCCCTGATGCAGATTCAGTGTTGTGTGTGGAACTGCATTGTAACTCAACCAGACTGTGCCCCGTGCCACTGCTGTACATTTGCTGTCCTTTAAACAGCCAACCACAGGATTTCCTTGTGAAAGGAGAAGTGTGTCAGTTCATAATGAGCCCCCAGAAAATATCGTGTCACTATCTGACACTTGACTTCAGATGATTAGCGTGCTTTGTGTCATAGCAGCTTGCCTATTGTGTCACAATGTTTACAACAGGGCCAAAAAATCAACTTCAGATTTTTATATAGGGTGAAGGGTGAATTGCCAAAGCCTATGCCAGACAGAATAATAGTGGAATAGAAGAGTATAGTGTTGTAGTGTTCATAAGGTAAAGGGAATTAATCAAGAAGCATGTTGTGCTTGTTAGATGTTGTATCATAAGTATGTGGTGTAAATATCGTCCTGTTCAGTTGTTCATTGTAATGGTTAGAGGGAGAGCAGTGTTAAAGGTCCATAGATAACTCTGGGTAGAAGGCTAGGGATGTAGAAAATGGTGTCTTGTTATTTAAATGCTATTCAAATATTATCGTCAGTTTGATTCTGCATCGTATTGCATTCTGCAGTTAAATCATCATGGGGAAGAGGGCACCTTTATAGTCACCATTAAGGCTTGTACTTTGACTATATTTCTGTCATTTCATAGTCCATTAGATGCGAATTTCATGATGATTTGCATACTTCATACCTGCCTGTATTTAGTCCTCACTGTTGCATGATCTGCCGCATCTGAATGTGTTAACAGCCGTGCCTTTTGCATTCATCCCTATAGCACCCTCAAGAATAGAATAAATAAGAAAAACAGGTAGTAAACTATATTTTTTGCACAAGACAGCGACGTTCCCATGGCATCAGCAGTAGTGTGTTAACATCGGCAGCCATGTCGCATGTCTTGGCATTTCTGTGTCCTGGCAATCCTTCTTCTGCTCTTGAGTACCAGCCAGGTATCCACTTCTCACAGTGCTGCCGCAGTGCACGTATCTGCTTCTTATCTCTTCTGCTCAAGGGACTCCTGCCTGACATGTGATTGTCCTTTTTGTCCGTGATTCTGTTACTTACAGAAGGTCAGGCCGGCTTATTCTCAACAGTACTTAAGGTCACGTTGATTTCCTATCATTAGATCTACTTTTATATATGGCAGCATTATGCAGAAATCATACTCTTGTGTATTGTGACCCCTACGTGATGCCATAGTATAATGCATATGAGTGGCCCTGTAATAGACGCATATTATATACATTTATGTAGATTTATATTATATAGATTATATTATATATATTTTTGCCATTTCAAAGTGTTTCCGATTGAACCCCTTATTGTCCTTTAGCTCGGAATCTGTATTCTGTTTGAGAAACATTTTCACTTGGCCTCACGCCTGGCATCTTCCCTCTGTTTCAGATACACGGATGTGGCAGACGTGGTGCAGGCAGTGCTCGCCCACCCCGACCCCGAGATCCGAGATGCCTTCAGCGTAGGTGCCATTACTGCCTGTGTGGACCCCCTCAGCTCCTTCATGGAGCACAGGTGAATAATCCCACCACAATGCCACCCGTCACTTTTATTTGTAAATATTCATCCAGCCCAATTCAAATTATGTTTATATATCCTTTTACATTAAGATATATACTTTATAGATGGCTCTGTGGATATTGCTGTACAGTGTTAGTGAGGGTCGCCCTATTTAAACTGGAGGTTGTGATTGGTGTGTATCTCAGTGAGTTTAGGAGGCTCTGTCTGTGATGGGTGGGTCACTGGTTCAAATCCCAAGGTCAGGCCAAAGTGATTTCACCACTTGCCCCTTAAGTATGGCACTTAATCTCCAGTTGCTCCAGGAATTGTCTGCACCTTTCTAAAAGAACTATACATCTCTTTGGATAGAAGTGTCTAAACAAATAAATATCCACTGCTGACACATCAATATTCTTTGTTATTCTGTTTTTTTTTTTTTTCTGTATTAGCCGCATGGGGCTTGTCAGTGGTTCAGTGGAAATTGTTAACAAGCTCTATCTTTGCACAGGAACGTCTTGGAAATGCTTACAGCTTAATTAAGTTATTTCACCAATTAAAAACATCAGCTGGCACTTTATATTTAGCTTTTCGGCCTGATTTGCTGCATTGAGCTACCTGAAGACCTGTGGAGTACCCCCGCCCCCGCTCTCCAGCGGTTTGCCAGTACATTTAAATGCTGGTGGTATTTATTAAAGGATTACGTCTGTCTGACTATTCATTTATTACCTGTGGCTCTGTGTGCTTTGAGTAGGGATAAATTAATAAACTTAAGCACTAACAAACACTTCACTGAAGAATCCCGTGATAATATAGGAATGACTGATACGTCTGTTTATTTGTTGGGTTGATTTATTCTTTTTAGTTTTACCTGTATTTTATTTCAGCTTCGGGGTAAGCAAAACGTTTCCCTGCTCATGGAATATAATTTGTTTATTCTGAACAATGTAACTCAAAACTAACGCTGGAATATTATATAAGCATATTTGAAACTTGAAATTGTTTTCTGTTTTCCCGTCTGAATTTGGCTCCAAAGGATGTTTGTCAGGGTCGTTCTGTATCATTTACCTCAGTGAAACAAGTGGCCAGTTGTGGCATCAGGGAAAAAGAATAATCAAGCTTGGTTTATAATTTCTATCAATGTCACTTGTCCCTCTACAAAAGGGCTCAGGCACTAACTGGTCCTTAATTATTATTAGAAATGTGATTTTTACACTGTATCAATTTATTCCTGGTGTCACAATTGGTTTTCTATTAGTGTCATTGTCCTGACAACATGGTAGACACTCACCTGTCAAAATTTAACACGTTGCTTATTTTGATATCAAATAAATAATTGACGGGGTATGGTCTGTTCAGTAGTCCCCTATATCCGTGGGTTTCAAGACCTATGGATAGCCAAAATTGTAGATATTAGCGAACCATTCGCAGACCCCATATATAATGTTATTTTTGTGTACATACATATGGTAAAGTTAAATTGGTAAATTATGCACAGGCATTGCCAATATTAAATACGGTAACATTAAAGTACTTTGCAGTGAAAAATGTTGCATCATTTACCTGTTTTTTTATATCTTAGCCAATTGTGGATACTCACTGGCCTGCACCCTGTACTAGTCTGGTTAGCAGTTTGAAACTTATGAACCAATTCTGGAATTTTTTAAGTTTTCTTTTCAGACCTTGGTAAACCATGATTAGCTGAAACCATGTATACAGGAGTCACACTATATATTTAAATTAACGTAAACAAGCCAACAAAATCAATTTATAAGTTTTTCCGTTAGTATGTTTACAGTTACACTTAAAATGAACCATCTATCCATCCATCTTCTAACCAGGTACCTTGGTCAGCATAGGCATAAAACTAGGGCCTGAATTGAATTCCAGTCCACCGAATGAAACCAAGACATTCACTTGCAGACTTAAAGTATAATAATGATAATCATAAATGAAATATTAATGAATTCTGTTTTAATTTTTTTTCCTGCAGATATGTGTTTCCCAAGCTCTTGGAACAGTGCAGTCATGGTAAGTTGTGTAGCTGCTTACCCCAACAGCTGGTTACCATCAGACTTTGAGCAATCGTGGAATATGGATGACAGTGATGTGCGTGGGTTTGTTTGAGCCTGTCCAGCTCATGGCTGTTGTCCAGAAGCTCATTTCATGTTGTTGTTTCATGCTGTTAATTGTGAGGCAATATGTTCATTTGTGGCGTATTCAGCAGCTGGGCAAAATTCTCTGATGGGTATGATCAGCTATCCGGGTGGATAGTGCTGGTTGTTTCTGTCTCTTGTTTTAGTGAGTTTCTGCTCGGCGTGGACAGTGTGATGCCTAGTAGTTTCTCAGCTTTTTCAGTGGCAGGTGTCCTTGCCTTTATGTTTGCACTGATTTCCTGTGGGAAGGGTTATCAGAAGCATAATGCCAGGCTTCTGGTCTGTTGGAGAGCCACCTATAGTGGGATATTGGCCTTCCTGCACTTATCCGCAGTGGGTGGTGGATGTCAGGGAATTCTTGCTCAGTGTGAGACTGCTCATCTCTGATGACCATCGCCTTTCTGAAATCCCCTGCCAGTTTGCTTGTTGCCTGGAGGCAGCTTGGCAAACATCACAGTTGTGTATTGGCAAGGAAGACTTAAGCACAGGGCTGCCCTGCCCTGGGCACATCTCAATGTGTGATGATACACAGGGTAGTTCAGTGCCCATCCTAGGCTCAAAGTTACCTAGCCACATACGTGATATTTTCAAGATTTTTTTTGTGCATTTTTATACATAATTAACATTCTTTAAATTTCAGCTATATAAATATGATGTTGCACTAAAGCTATAACAGCTCACTGCTACCTGCTGGAAGGTTTCCAAAGCAGTTTGTCTCTGTTACTTTTCACCCTGTAATTGCCATCAGGTTATTACAGCAGAGGCACTCTCGGACTTGAGCTAAGGTTCTGACCTGTGCTCTCTTCTGTGTGCCGCAGGTCTGGTGAGCAATGTAGTTTTTACGGGGCTGACCCAGGAGCAGCGACACCCGCTTCTGAAGCAGGTACAGCAGCTGGTGCGAACTGCCAACCCAGGTGCCGCCTTCATCCTGGCCGAGAAGGGCGCTGTGACCAGGTATGTCCCTATATCCCTGCCGCCTCGGTTGAAGGGTAAAGCTGATTTGCCTCAAATAATAATATGATGGCATGTCCTGTATAGGAATGAAGACGTGGAGCTGATCCTATCTGAGAGCAGTTTTTCAGAACCCCTGATGCTAACGGCTCGTTACCTCCTGTACCCTGGATTGTATGTATAATTCTAAATTGTCAGTGGGTTACACCTGGGACATATGAACACCTGGCAGTGAAGTCATATCTCCAGTTTAATTGGTTCAGTATAGGTATTAACATTTATAGGCTATGTTAATGTTAAATACAGTCTATCTCTGACGTTCAGAGAAGACATTTTCAGGTGATTGGTTAGGGTTTAGAAGCTGACCATTGTGATAGCAGAGGAAAATAAATGTAGTTAAGCATCAAAGTATTTTTGATCTGATTGATAAATCTGGTGCTTGACAACACTGACTGTGTTTGTGTCCAGGAATATGGGGAAGTTCTGCTCCGGTGACATGTCTCCCACAATGAACCACCACTGTGTGACCTTTAGTCGTCCACTTGACCGGCTGCAGTTCATGGCTAGATGCAAAGGTAGGACCTCATCATGCTACAAACTCATTACACATCACCCTGTAGTTCTTGCTGCCAGCTTCTCACTATCCTGGTATTTAAATAATCCATTCTTATCTTCCACAGAGCTGAAGCCTTTGAGACCTGACCATTTCTGTGGAAATATCTACCACATTTGTGGTAGAGTCAAGTTTTCTGGTAAACACCGCCTGTTAAGTGTGTAGTTTTCTAGTAAACATTGGCTGTTAAGTGTGTAGTTTTCTGGTAAACACTGCTTTTTTGAGTAGTGCATAAACTTCTCTTCCAAATTTGACGTGAGCACCTTGGCCTCACACTGCGGTATTTTAAAGTTTGATAGTCGTTTACTTCTCCTTCATTACACTGCGTGTTCAGTAAGCAGGTGTCTTATCACCTACCTGGAAGCATGTCGTTATTATAGATCTGGACTTTCTTGGTATATACTGTGTGTTAATTGTATTTCAACACAAACAGTATTGAATATTTTAGAGGAAGTGCTCATGTACCGAAGTTGTAATACGGTAAGAAACTTGCTGGTGTTTCTGCATCATATGTCTACATTTAGAACATTTAGAGTTCAAGTCATAAATGTTGGTTCCCTTCGGTTTTGCTTTCTTTTTCCCACATGTTCTTTGAGTCGTATTTTTCATTTTCACAGTGAGAACGTGCTGCAGTTCACACAACCAAAGTGGCAATGTCTAGTAGTTAGGGCTGCTATTGTGATTTATGGGCTTTAAGGGCTAATGGGTGAAGATAATGGGTGAAACATTTGTAGTATGCCTAAAATATTAATTTGATGTGTAATGTGGCGCCCAAAATTTAGTAATCTGTATAAATTTGCTGTATATTTATGTTTAATAAAAATATCAGACTTTAAACTGCAAATAGTACTGCCATACCACAGAAATCTATTTACTTTGTTTATCTCCTCTCCTAAAAGATGTCATGGCTGTTGAGCTGTCCCTTTCTTCACCGCCACTTCAGTGCTTATCACTTCCATGATTTACCAAAACAGTAGCATGTGGTGTGCTCTGCTAACCAAATTTAATAAACATAAGGATACGCCAAAGTTATATAGATTACTAACTTTTGGGCGTTGCAATACACATTTCATTAATATTTTAGGTGTACTACTAATCTGCTTACCGAATTGTGGGTGTAAGTAAACATCCATATAATACTGAAATGTCGGCATCCGGACAAATGTTTCGCCTGTTACTTAAAATCCTGGTGATTATTGGGCAAGCGTCATATAATCGCTATTAAATCGTAATGTGATATCGTGTCACCCTACTAGTAGTACAATACAACCAAATTAAAAGCTACTGTACCCATAGGATTCTTGTGCTTTAATACTAGAGATCTGATTGAATGGCTAAATTAGGATCCTAGATAAAATGAATCAGAATCCCAGTGGGACAGGAGCTTGGCAGTTGAAGAGAGCCCAGTAACATTAGCATGGTGGTTCGCGATGCCATATGAAGACAGATCGCAGCAGCTGCATTGTTTTATTTAAACTAGCCCACATGTTTGAAAAGCACATGTTCATTTCCTGGCTGTCAGCACCTTCTTGCTTGTACATTGACTGAGGTGTGTGTTATGTTCGGATATTGCTTGGACATACATTTTATTATTGCCACCCAGTTGTGTATATGCATAACCTTTTCATAGCATTCCGATAACATTGTTTGAAGATCACATTAGTCTTTTGGCATGGAGCAAGATGTTGTTTGGTGCAGTGAGTAACAGCTGTTCTCCTCCAGACGCCGACAAGCTAATGGAGGTGAGCTTCGGCTCAGTGAGTGGAACTCTGAGTCTGGTTCCAGCAATGGAGGGCTCCAGCCTGCCCACCCACATCTGCTCCCTGCAGTTTTATGGGGTGGACCTCACCATGGAGGGCCTCAAGGACTGGCTGCGGCAATGTACTCAGCAGGTACATGATCATAGCCTCCCTGAAGAAGCATGACCCATCAACTCTTAATGGGCAATGACCTTGCCCCCCATGCTCAATGCAGTAAGGAAGAATCAAGGGAATGAGAGTACTGTGAAAATGAAAGGGTAGAACATGGTTAACATTGAGTGTTGATGAAGAGTATCATGTAGTCGAAGTGCAGTTTTGGAGTAGCATGTAGTCGATGTCCAGTTTTGGAGTAGCATGTGCTCAACTCAGACTTGCGCTACGCAGAATTGAAATCTTGCATCCTTCAACATTTGATTTTTAGTTATTTTTAAAAGCCTTTAAAAATTATTTTCCTTTTAAATGTTGTTCCAGAAAGCTGCAAGGAAAGCCTTAAAAACAAGGAAGACACTGACCCCTCAGGAGATCAGGACCATCCATGTGAGTCATCAAAAATTAATATTTTCCTTCCCCTTTTTTCACCCAACTGATTGATGACAGTTATACACCTCTGAAGCAAAACATTATGACCACTCTCACATGAAGCAAATAATGGTGACTATTTAAAAAAAAATAAACCCTTGTGTGTCAGGGCAGGGATACATTAAATGGGAAGCTTACATTCGGTGCTTTGTAGTCAAGTTGAGTGCAGAAGAAATGGGCAGCGGTGAAGGTGCAAGTGACTTTGACAAAGGCTAAATTATTACGGCTAGACAGCTAGGTCAGGGCATTTCTGAAATGGCAAGGTGTGTGGAGTGCTGGCAGGCAGCCGTGACGTGTACTTTCAGTGGCACATTTGGCAGATAACTTTGATGATATTCACAGGAGTAATGTGTCACAACACACAATGCAATGGCCCTGCTCAAAGCAGCACATATGCTGAAGTGATAAGTTTATGATTTGCACCTTGCTGGTTTGATTCAAAACTACCCTGGCTTATTGCCTGACATAACGTAAACCTTAACTTGCTTTCTTTACCTTTGCTGTTGATTTTTGGCCTACAATCATATTAATGTTTAATAGCCGCTTTATTTCTATATCAAATTATAAAATACTACCAAGTGTTTATGGCTTTCTATATTTCCAGGTGGCTCGTCACTTAGACCCTCTGCCAGTGGGGTACTTCTACAATGGGAACCAGTATGTGACCTTTTTTGGGGAGAAAATGACCTTTCATCCGTGTATCCTTTCACGTTTTGAAATAAAATTGATCTTTGCATGTGATATGTACTGTTTCTGCTCAATAATTAGAGTATGAGGCTCTGTGCTGTGTTCTCCTTACCTGGAGTTTATCCAGTGATGGAGGAGTTCATTGATGAGTATTTAGAAGAAGCCAACAAAGAGATTGACCACTTCAACCACCAGCTGGAGCAGCAGTGCCAGGGTGATCTCTTTGACCCCTAGACACAACCGTCCACGTCATTCACATCGTCCAAGGGATGTTATGGGTGGGTTCGGGAGGGGGGGGGTCCTACTACTGCAATGGATATGCCATTAAGTATTTATACAAGAGGCTCACATATGGTCATCTCTACAGCTAAGGCCATAAACCACTTAATACAACCATACAGCAGGATTCTGTTCTGTATAAATATGAGAGTCCTTCAAGTGGCGACAGACTTAGGTGGGCAAAATCCACAGTGAAGTCTGCATTTAACCTGTAGCAACTCTGATCTTGTGGGCTAGTTATCAAATCTCCACAGAGTGTTAATATGAAGATGCTGATGATAGTAACCCAATGCTGCAGCCACCTGCTATCCTGCTGAATTTATGTTGCGACAGATTCATAATGAGCCTTATATCACCTACTGCAGCGTAGATAAGTGTCACACACATTCCGGCTCTGGCAGTATGAACATGCAGTATGTTCTGCATCTGGCTTCTTCATGGGTGACCTACAGAGAATAGTATATGCCAAAAGAAATTAGCTGTTCCCTTTAACAATTTTCGTTATACTGAGCTCCAGTCATTGGCAGAACATCACGTTTCACTTCGTGATTATATGGGGGGGGGGGGGGAGTGGATTGGGTTGGGCATCTCAGCTGAAGTTGGGGTAATGATTATAGGCATCCATCTGGAATGCCTGTGCTGTGTGTCTCTGGAGTTTATCCTCTGCAACAGTAGGTTAGTTGCAGCACTGCACTCCAGCTGTCGTCTTTAGTCCTATGCATGACTTTCGCTTGTTTCAGTGACAGACCTAGTTAGTCCTAATTGAAGGAGGGGTCCAGCAGTATTTATACGATAGTTGAATATAAATTTAATTTTAAGAATACAGTGTCTCTAATAGAACTGCTTTAAGGTCAGATCTCTTCATTGCACATCAAGCATTTTTCTGGTGTGTCCTTCATGAGAGTAAGCACACAGCATCTGCAGAATACACTGACCGCTGGTCGCTCCCTTAAATGTGGTGAACGCTCCACCACTTGACTACCACATTTTTTGCACTCGTTGGAATAACTTGATCTGTAACGATTACATACCAAACTGTTTCTTTAGGTCAAACGTAGGCTGATCGACTGACTTAGTGTCCATCATAGGTTAACTATCCTCACACCAGCTTCAGGTAGGATGAAGTAGTTTAGATCATGTGGTCTGAATTGCACTGTGTTTAGCACAGCATGTATGTATGTATGAGGGGAGCATCGCGTATCATGAATAGCTTATGTGTGCCTTTGAGAGAATTGACCTTGAAGCTGATCTAATGCCTGTCCTCAGCAGCCTGGACTGATGGGATCAATCGGCCCTAACAAAGAATGGCAATGATATGATGACCAAAGACTCGATGGCTCTGTATAAATGCTGTGGGCCCCTCTGCTTTGTCACTTTTGAGCGGGATCTAAGATCGGAACCTGACCAAACCCTGGGTGTCGAAAACGGTCACAAATGCCTCTGATGGCTCCTAGACCCCAGGAGATGCTAGAGGTTCCATCATAGCATCCCTAGGCAACAAAGCGTTTAGAAAAATTACAACTTACGTTGTCTTTTTCTAATATTAAGTGCAATTTCATTCAACAAGAGGTAACATTTCTGTATACCTGCCCTTGGACTCTTTAAGGACTGAACTACCAGATTCTTGACCCTGCTAACGTGCAGATGTCTGCATTGTTATCTTACATGTTTTGGAAGGAGAAAATGTCATTGTGAGTCCCAGACAGCTGTTGGGTGCATTGAGGGTGATTCGGGTTTAATCCACTTCACTCATGCTTGGAATCTGTTTGTTCTAAACCAAGCTTCCGGAGTCATCCCTTGCTTTGCTGTTTATGCTGAACTCGTACCTGACGGCCATCAGTCTGTGCAGACTCCACATCCTTAGTTCAGCCTTCTCTGATTACGTCTGTTTTTCTTGAAATGTTGAAATGTGGCTGGTGTTGATGGGATTAAGACATTAAGAGCATGTTGGGTACAGCATAGTTTAAAATGGGGGACTCAAAAATTGAGAAAGGATGAAATTGAGTTTTTCATACATGTGACGATGTATTATTCATTTAATAGGCCATCGATTGTATGAATATTGCAGTCCTCAAAGGGTCCAAAGGGTATATAAAATATTTACTTCAGTAAATAGTACTAAAAGGTAATTACTCTTTATGTACTTTTTGCATGTGTTAATATAAGATCTGTTTACTTGTATGAAACAGCCTTTCACCAAACTGGTTCCTAAAAAGTCAACATTCTCTAAGTATGTGAGAAGAATTTCATGACCTCTACAAAATATATATTTTTTAATACTGTGAATTGGTTAAGAAGTCCAGGACATTACTATTTTAATAATAATGTATTAAATAAAAAGTGAACCTCTGAGAGAAAAAGAAAAAGAGAGGAATGTCTTTGGGGGTTCTGGCTTGGCAGGGGCTGAGCTGAGCATCATTAGGATGCGTATGGTTTGCCTCCCCTGCAGGGACACAATGAGGGCAGAGGGAGCCTCTTAGCTCAGTCTTGGTGAAAGGAGTCTTAGTAAGCTGTTCTTTAGGAAGTATTCTACTCAACCAGAGGGGATGTGGCAGAGTGGGGACCCCTCCAGGTCCAGTCCAAGTGGAAACGAATCAAGTAGACTAAAAACAATGAGCACTAGCTGCCCCAGGGACATTCCTGGTGCCCGGAGGACAGCTTGCATCATGTTACCATGGCTTAATCAGAAAGATTGGAACAGGAGCGATGCCAATTCCGAAGGCGCCCCTCAGCGTCTCCCAAAGCAGTGACAGAGATCGGGCGTGATGGATGGCATTTGGTCGGGGCTCTTTCCTTGCGTTAGGTGGCCCCCACAGGATCCTGGAGCACCCCTTCCCCCCACTGTGCCAGCCACCCCTCTGGGCCACGCTGATATAACCAAGTGCTGTGTGTTCTTATAACGTAGAGGCTAGTGGTTTTGTTGCTGAAGTTATAGGACAAAAACGTGATTCGGAGTCAAACGGAGGGGTTAATTTTTTATTTATTTATATACATACTTTTGTGCAATGAAAATAATCTATTGCCTTAGCATTCATGGTTGAAATGTCAGGAATTGCTCTACTCCTGTAACTCAGTGGTGTTTAGTTTTTAAGGGTGAATAATTTATGTAAAGGGCCCAGATTTGGAATTTGCACTTTCTAATAATAACAGAAATTTGAATTCTATATATTTGTACGATTTTGTTACCTAATAAGGTGGCTGATTTTGATACATTGAGTATCTATAAGAGAGGCTTGTTCCTGGATAGAATCCCTTTATCAGAACCTCCTCCCTCACTTTTGAAAAAACACATTAAGCTCTGTAAACTGCTGCTATCAGGTGTCCTGCTTACTTTCTGTATTGGCTTGGTGCTCTCAAACCAGAGTGGACCAGTTTGGGCTGACCTAGGACTTAGGGCTAAAGGAAAGAGGAGCCGAACTCCAGATCTCAGGCCAAGCAGATACTGATGACACTGGCTGCCAGGTCACAGGGGACAGGAACACCTGTCATGGTCATGTAAGAGGTACTTTAAGTTTAGACTGTGAAATTTTGTGAAGGGCTCAGCGCTTCTTACCTGCCTCCCGTCTCTGTAATCCATACCATAACAGCCATGGCTCTCATTCCGCAAGCACAGGAACAAGCCTCTGATGTGGCGATAGAGGTAGACTGAAATTGCACAAAGCCCTTCAAACTGAGATACCAGCTAAAGACTCCCTAACGGATGGGTCTTACTATAAAGGTTTTCTGTTTGCAGTTTTTGGTTTGTTTGGTAGTTTTAGGATTTTGGGGATGTTCGAAATGTTTCTAAAGACTTTCCTTAGTCTATAAACTCTAAAATATTTTAAACAAAACTAAAACTGACGTCAAAAACTTACCTCAATACTGAATTAAAATTATTTTTAGTCTAGTTGGATAAAAACTTATTCTAAAGACTAAAAATAACTTCAGGACATCATAAATGTGACTTAAAATGTGCCATATATATTTAAATGTTGCTGTTTGCTTTACTTTGGAAAAAAATAAATTTAACAAAAACAATTTCATTGTATTTGCACAATGCTACTGTTTTTTTCCTATGACTTTTTATAGTATATGTATCACAAGTAAATCATTAAAATCTATATTAATATTGATAATTCTTTTGGTTTTGTATCCTATGATTCAGCTGCTTTTCTTTGTTGCCGGTTTTTCTTATACATCCAAACACACTGTGGCTATAAAACAAATAAAAGGCTTTGTTCACACATTGAGCTCACCTTTCATTTGGCGCCTGTGTTCTGCCTCTTGCCTCTTCTCTCCTGTATAAAATGTGCTGAAGCTAGGTCTTAGACTTAATCATCCCTGTTTTCATGGTCAGGAAATGTCCTGAGAGCTGCTCTTCGATCATCAACAATCACAGATTTTACTGCGAGAATTCCCTTTCTCCCCTCAGTCAGGACATTTCACTATTGGGTGCATTGAGGGTGATTCAGGTTTAATGCCTTCATTTGAATTACCAATGACTTTATCAAGGGGAAAAAGTCTAGGCCTGTACTACTTCATGGGGGAACGCTGGCAGTCTAGAGGGTATAGCTGCAATACATCATGGGTAACCAGGCAGCTTGTGGGGTGTAGCTGCATTGCTTCGTGGGGGAACATGGGCATCTTGCAGGGTGTCGCTACAATACATTGAAGTCAAACACAAACAGTTTGTGCACAAGTTGGACATATCAGTTACTGTGCCCCTACGATGGAATGGAGATAATCAGAGTATCCAGGAGATGACTGTTGACAAGATCAACAGTTTTTAAACCCTTTGCTAAAGATAGCCCAAGGCTTGCCTTCATTATAATTAACTACCAGGAGTTCAAGCTTTTTGAATATACTCACAGCACCAAGGCTGATAAGTGAAAAAGTATTTGTTGTTGTAAAATATAAATTAAATACAACTAGCTATTGCCCTAGCTCTTCACGCCACATTAGTACACCAGGAAAATAAAGAATCTTTTGTAAAGATGCTGCTTATCAATTTCACTTTGACATTCAGCAGTAATGTCGCAACAACTAATCCAAAAGCTGTCTTATCCTGGTCTGAAAACAACACTTTGTATTTGGATGCTGGACATTCTGACAGAGTGACTAGTCTGTCTTGAGACACTACTCACTTGAGACACACGAGAATGCCACCTAGCATCCTGTCCAGGCCCAACTGAGAATACCCTCACAAACTGCATCATGCCTCAGAATGTCAGGCCCTCCAAAGGATTGCTAGGCCCTCGCTGCCTTCTCTGCTGAACATATTTAATGACCACTGAATCCAGAGGGCCACCAGAGTGATCAGAGATACATCCCACCCGTCCCACAGCCTCTCTGCTCAGTGCCATCTGGTAGGGGGTTCTGCAGCCTCAAAGTCAGAGCAGCGAGGCTTAAAAACCGCTTTTTCCCCAGGTAGTTTCACTGTTGAATGGTCTAGGTTTAGTCTAGGTCTCCTAAGAAGTCTAACTTTTCTCAACTCGACTTAATCACTGTTTTTCTTGCACCATGACCAACAAGATCGTAATTTAATCACAGCTGAAGATGACATCCAAGGTACTTTATTTGATTTATTACTTTTAAAAATGTTCCTGCTATCAAGTGGCCAGTTCATTTCTTTTTCATTGTTACTTTGTGAAATTTTATTTAAATAGTAAATTTCTCTTTCAATAGGAATTGACATTAGAAAAATTGGTTTGTCAAACAGTAGTTCTGAGATGGTGTTAGTATGACATATTAAGGACTGTGGGAACAACCAAATGGTTTGATCAGATTCCTTCTCAGTATTGTGGCTGGTCATCCTCTAAAATAATTTTTTTCAAAATACTTGTCTCCTCTATTCACCCTTAAGGTAATCATCAGCATCACTGACCCAAAGCATAAAGTGAAACATTTTCTTTGGTGTTTGTGTCCATTTCAATTTGGGATGCAACCCCATGTCAATGTCTGGTTAAGAAAGGCATACGCTCAGGCCTTGCATAAAGGTGAGCCAATGGGTTTGTGGGCTGACAAAATTTATTGTGGGGAACCCCACCACTCCCAATTGGCAAAATCTATTGTGGGCATGTACGTTGGTTGAACAATGAAACTGAAGGACCTGGTCAATAGTGTTTGAGGTTTCAGGCCTGTTGATGTGCATGCACATTCCATCAGTATCAGAGTGTGAAGGTTGAATCAGCAGAGCAATAGTACATAAAATATTCCTATTCACCCAACATAATGGAAGTTCAAAAGAGGGCAAGTTGTTTTTGTGTCTCACTGGCACCGCAAGTCTGTGACCAGGATGGCAAGTGCTTGTGGTGTTTTCAGAGCCACGATATCCAGGGTAATATCAGCATTACACACCACAAAGGATGGACCACATCCAACAGGCGTAACTGTGGACACAAAAGGAAGCTGTCTGAAAGTGATGTCTGGGTACTAACCTGGATTGTATCCAAAAAAACAGTTTTCAAACTCATTGTGGAATTAAATGCTTACCTTGACTCTGCTGTTTCCACCAAAACTGTTTGTCGGGAGTTCAATAGGATCAATAATCATGGTCGGGCTGCTATAGTCAAAACCTTGGTCAATTGTGCCAATGCCAAACATTTAATTAAATGGCGCTAGTGTGAATCTTGGACTGTGGATAATGTGAAACATGTATTGTTCTCTGACGAGTCCACATTCACAGTCCTTCCCACAGCTGGGAGAGTTACGGTGTGGAGAAGCTGCACTGAACTGTTGTGCACCCAGAGTTCAGCACAGAGGTGATGATTTGAGCTGCGGTAACATGGCATTCCGAGGCTCACTGTGTGTTCTAGATGGGCGTGTCACTGCCAAGGATTACCGAACCATTCTGGAGGACCATGTTCACCCAATGGTTCGAACATCGTACCTCGAAGGTGGCGCCATATATCAGGATGATAATACACCAATACTCACAGCAAGACCTGTGACAGCGGTTCGATGAACATGATAATGAAGCTGAACATCTCCCATGTCTTACACAGTCACCAGATCTGAACATTATAGAGCCACTTTGGGGTGTTTTGGAGGAGCAAATCAGGAAATGTTTTCCTCCACCAGCATCACATAGTGACCTGGCCACTGTTCTGCAAGAGGAACGGCTCAGAATCCCTCTGGCCACTGTGCAGGACTTGAACCTGTCATTAAGTAGATGAATTAATGCTGTATTGGTCGCAAAAGGAGGTCCTACACCATACTAATAAATTGCCGTGGTCAAAACTAGGTGTTTCAATTTTATTGTCGAACCTCGGTATGCATGATGGACCTGTCAGGGAAAAGGCCGATTTTTAACCCCAGTTTAGCCCTGTGTAAATGTGTAGTGAATGATGAGCAAATGTGCAACATTAACTGCCTATAAATACAAACATTAAATAATAAGAACTTTTTATTATAGCATTGTTATGGAAGTCTGTAGAGGACATGCATAATCTTTTTTTTTCTTTTCATTATCTCGAGATCACGACTTATTTTTCTCATGATCTCGACATAACCAAAGTCGTTATCTCGAGATCACAACTTATTTTTTCTTATTCTTTTAAGTCAATATCTTTCAAAAATCACCCGGTAACCATGGAGACATCACGGACTCTCCAGTTGGTTGGTAATGAAACTACATTGTTCTTGTCTTCGTGTTTATATGTGATTGTGCAGTCGCAATTTCCTCTGGGATTAATAAAGTCTTCTGATTATGATTCTGACTGTGATTGGAACAGTCCATGATCAAAGTAAAATCTGATGCATTCGTCCATACGAGGATAATACTAAACCTCGAGATCATGGGTAAGTGACATGAGTTATGTCGAGATCACAATAAAAAAATAAGTCGCGATCTCGAGAAAATGACTTTGATTATGTCGAGATCTCGAGATAACAAAAAGAAAAAAAAAAAAGCTCATGCATGTCCTCTACAGACTTATGTACATTGTTGGTAGTAACATTAATAATATCACACTTACAGTAAGTACATCAATATCCCTGGGAGGTATGATCATTTTTCTTTACAGAGACAATTAGTCGAATCTGGCATATTACCTAGATGCATGACTCCATTCAGAATGTATATTTGTGTGCATCCAAGCCTTCTAATGGCTCATTTTGGTCTGGGACACTGGAGCCTGAGGCTTATCCCAGGCAGCATAGGACACAAGGCTGGAATGCTCCCCAGACATCTTTAGTAATATTAACTCTCCAGTCTTCCAGTTTTTGGCTATATTGTAATGATTATCACATCATCTTGTATAACAATTGCCTGTACTGACACATAAAATACAATTATTTAATATTAGCTTCTAATGTTCACACCTGCGGCTGTAATTGGCAGTTATTTTAACCCCAGGGTACTTATAGCTGCCGTAGTTCACATCCGCTGCTCAGTTAAATTATTCGTTTGTAGCTGCTGGGGTGAGAAAGCTTAGCTGAGTTTGTGTCTGTAGGGTGAAGACTCAGGTTAACACTTGTGTTATAGCCTGTCTATCCGTTTAATTAGCATTATTAAATATTTTTGATACTGTTAAAATATCATTTCTGAGAAAAATTCAGCTGAAAAATGTGGCCTCATCTTTGTAGTCTTACAGCCATGCTCCCTTCTCTGCTTCTAACAGAAAATATTTCTCTCTGTGTTCTAGCGAGTGCTTTCAACATTTCACTCCTCGTTACTCTGGCTCAGGACATCAAAGGCCATCAGGACAGCCATGTCAGTGGCCTCTCCTCCCGAACTGGAAGCCAGTTTCAGCTGGGACCCAGGACTGCCAGTGAAGGCCTCACCTTCCCACACCCTGCTCTTATTGAGACGCAAGTCGGTCTGTGTCTCTCCGTCCACGATCACCCTCTGTGCCCCGGGGACACGCACTCGGAAATGCACTTGGGACTGCGGCTCCAGCAGCCCGCCTCGGGGCTCAAAAAGCACGCAGCCCTTTTTCCACACCGAATAGGTGCAGGGAAACGGAGGCCAGCTGACGTCTGAAGAGCTGCGCAGCACGAAATCACACAGCAGCCTGAAGTCCGGGCCGGGTGTGTTCCTGCCATAGAGCCCCAGTTTGTAGATGCCGGCCTTGGGCAGTGTGACGCTAAGCGTGACCTTGGGGTCGGTGTAGGTGAAGAAGACGTGGCGGAGCAGCGGCTGCGCTGGCTGCTTATGCAGCTCTCTGGTGAGAACCGCGTGCAGATCCAGCTCCGGTGGGCTGTGGAAGGTGATGTTGCACTTGCCCTGCTGAGTGCTGATGATGGCCCCCGTGTGGCTGAACTTGGACAAGCCAGCGTTGATTGTCCTGATGCCGGGTCCGCAGGAGGAGCTGAGGTACAGCGGGAAGAGTTGGTTGAGGTTGATGGGATTCCTCGTGCAACGCAGCAAGAAGTTCCCTGCATTCTGAAAGCTCTCTTCGGGCTGCTCGTAGTCCCTAACGAATACAGAGAACCGGTAGAAGCCACGGTAGGGGCAGATGATGTGGCAAGTGAGGAGGTCGGGCTGGATCTGTGTTGCTAAGCAACGCTTGGCCAGATTCTGGTCCAGGTCTTTGTGGATCATCTCGCAGATCATCATGAGGGGCCGGAGGGTGTGGAGCTGCAGCTCAAGTGCACCGGTTTCCACCATCACTGGCTCGGCACCAAGGTTGCACTGTCCCAGCCCCAGGCACCTGGCACTGGGCTGCAGTCCCCAGGACTGGAAAGGGTTCTCAGGGAGCTCCTCCATGGGCTTGGGCTCGGGGCACTCCAGCAGGAAGGAGCAGACCCACATGAAGGAGCTGGAGGAGCCAGAAGGACGTGCGAAGACCATGATGTCATAGGTACCTTTGGTGGGGGGCAGCAGCCGCAACCGCATGCTCAGCTGGGTCACTGTTAGTAGGCCAAATGAGCTGCTGACATCGCTGGGCTCTCCACCACCCTGCTGGCTAATCTGGTAAGTGAAGTCCAATGGACAGGAGAATCCCATGGACACAGTGGCCTCACCCCCCTCTGTGAAAACACACACAGGTGCTGCATAACCAAGGAGATATGCTATGTAAGACATGCTGAGCATTCACAACGTGTTCTTACAGCTTGTCATCACTTAGATTCCAAAAATGCTACTTTGGCACCATCTACAAGGGGATAGAATCTGATATACTTGCAAGTATTTCCGCTGGAACCTAAGCTAGGTATATTATGTTGATTGCATACAGCACTAACTAGCTGTCCTGATGATTCTCACCAGTAACCAGAAGGGAGTGTCTGGGATTCATGAGCTTAAGACCCAGCCTGTAGAACTGTGACGTCTTAAAGACCCGCTTCTCAAACTCCTCGAGGGTGATGGGAGTGTCCAGCAGCTGCCATTTCTGCTCAGCTGGGTAGTGGGAATCAATGAAGTCCTCAGGATCTGCCAGGAAGTAGAAGTCATCATACCTGGAAAATACATAATAAGGATACAGGTACACTGAATAAGCCATTTACAGTTAACAGGCTTCAGGTAATGAATTAGTGTACTTGGAACACAAACCAATTTAATGGTATAACATCTCAGTATCACTGTAAAAGGTAAAAAGTGAACAATAATAATGATTACATGCCCATTTACAGATTACTTAATTTATGATTAATTCCATTGTTTTATTTCAAAACCACTCTTTCTTTTCAGGTATTTTAGTCCCGAAAACCTATTGAAAGAAGATATATGGGTTGATATACAACAGGGATACAGGGATGTTATGCTTCTACCTGAAAAAATAACAATTTTTATTATTTAAGTATGGTAATTGCTGCTACTCGTCTGTTACACAAGGGCAACACAGAGAAGAAACTAGTGGATGTTCTAGTGACACAAACCTTGCCAACCTATTTGTTTTCCTGTATCCGAGCCATGTCCATTGTTTAATGGTATTTCCCCAAACCAGGAAAGGGGAGCGCTCTCACCTTTTGATGAAGGCCTTCTTCTTAATATCTACCTTTCCAGCTCCCCAACAAGCATCCAGCAGATACCAGTGTCCATCGAGTTGGACAGTGCTCCACATGTGGTTGTTTTCAATGTTCTGGTAGCTTTGGCCTTGCTGGTAATCAATTCCCTTTCCATGGCCTGGTACCTCCAGGCACTCAATGCCCACCTCCCTGCAGACCCACATATAAACAAGCCAGATGTACTCACACATGCTCAGAAACATGCTGGAGAATGACAGAGCACCCAGATAGACGTTAACATACAAGCACTCCCAGCCCTTGATTCTTGGCTTTCCACCACTTCTGTCATTCATGCGTGTAGCAAAATCATGTTTTATGTCAAATTGCATCTTCTCATAACTACACAAACCGGTCATATGCTGGTAGATTCAGCTGTGGCTTTAGTGATGAATCAGTGATTCACCTGCACATCTCCTGGCAGATGCTGGAATACCCACAGCAGACACCCCGACCTGCCTCGATGACCTGCTCCGGGGAACACAGTTTCTCTGACAGGCCCAGATAGCCATCCAAGTCGTACTCTGGGTAGAAAAATAACATCATGACATAATATTTATCCCACAGACATGTCCTACTTCCAGTTAATTGATATAGGGTGTTGGTTCTGGTGGTGAAGAACTGACCGATGTTGTGGCACAACCACACCCAGATAGCACGCAGTTTCTCCAGATCACTCTTCGCTTCTCGTGTGATGGCCTTGGTGATAGCCTGCACTGAGAAGACCTTCTGTTTCCGCAGCTGCACACACAAATGCAAATACAGACACAATAGGTGCACTGCTTTAGTAAAAACCTACTTGTGCACATTTGAGGTGCTGTAGGTTAATATGTGTAAAAGAATTTTTATAAATAACAGGATCCTACAATATATTGTGCATCTCTGTTGAGGTAATAACAGTTATCATCTGTTAAAATACTTTTCCTTGCTCCTCACTTCTTTTCCTTCTTTAATCGCCTGAGCGTCCACTTGCTGGAAGACTTCAGTACTGAAGAAAAGGTCTTTGCGAGTTTTTCTGCTGGAGTTACATGTCCTGAGAGTGCTGGGAGTACTGGGTGTCTGGAACTTGACGCTGGCCTGAGTGGGTTCAACTTCCTGCTGCCGGACTGCAGTCTTCTTCAGCACCCTGGAGGGCCGTGTGGCACTCTCCACTGACAGCTGCCGCTTGGCTAAGGGCCTTTGAGAGTCTTGTCCCTTGGAGGCCCACTTTTCAAACACTCTCCGCTTAGACTGTACACCATCTGTAGGTAAAAAGTTTGTCTTGGCACTTTTGTTCCCCAATACTTCCAGTTTCCATTGCTGGTGGACCATCTCCATGCCCTGCTCAGTCTTCAGCAAAGCCTGAGAAAAATCCCCACGCAAACCCCCAGATAGCACTGGTACCACACTGGTGTCGTGGGCTTCTAGGTCATGGCTACCTTGGTTCTTCTCTGGATGCGAGCCCGCTGTCATCTCTGTGCTGTTGTTGTTGATGATGTCATTTTGTCTACATGGGTTGACGCTGCTATGAGAAAGAGGGAGATCATGGGCCAAACAAAGGGACTTTGTTGGGTTAAGAACCTCCAATAGTCATAATTTCTATCCCATGACCAATGTCTACCTATCTTGTTACACCTGTAAACTGCAGAGAGATGGAGAACAAACTGGTCACCATTGATATATAACATTCAGATTGGCATCTTCGTGGTCCATTTCTATTTCTACCAAATTCATGATCCCTCTCAGCTGACAGTATAAGAAAAATATGCAGAGATTACAACATAATATCCTGTTCTAAAATTACTTATATCTTTGATAACATAAATAGGAAGTATGTGAGATTACCAGTGTGTAAGGTAACAGTCTCACGAAAATACGATGGTCTTGTGATATATGATACCGGAAGCCCCGTTAGGAATAAAAATATGTTCAGTGAAGTTTTCCAACTGTATCTCTATCCAACTTCTGCACTGGGGGAGAGATGATAACGCTACAACTGTTTCTCACTAAATCTAAATGTAAAATGGAAAATCAAACATTTTATGTTTAATCCAACTAAACAATATAGAAAAGCACAGTATTTCCAGCGATGTATCAACAATGCATTTTTGACAATTTGCTGAAAATAGCTTTTAACTACATTCCGATTTTAATTGTTTTTCTGTTGCCTTGAAATTTTTCCAGTGTTCTGTGCTCTCTGTACCTACTGTTCTTCATGTACATACATATCCCAATACTTTGGTCATCTTGAAAAGCATTTAACAAAAAAAATGTCTCAGGGATATGAAATTATGACTACACTCAATAAAAGTAAAATGCAAAAAATCCTATTAAGAGATTCATCTCTATCAGAGAAAAAAAAATGACAATATAACTGAAAGAAATGATCAGTAGCAATAATACAACTATCCACAAAAGGCTGAAGTGACCATACACTAATATATTTTTTCCTGCTACTTCATGATTGTGAACTGTCCTTTATTAAGGCAGGAAGTATACTGAAACACCACAGGCTTTGCATATACCTAGAAAGATATCCTTACCTTGTGGTGACGGCACATCCTACCAGTCTGTCCATGGGAGCCTGTAGTGTTTTCCTCCAGTGTCACTCTAAAGTGTCCACCCGCTGTGCCCTTTGGCAGCATTTATATGTTGTCTGGGGCCTGTGTTGTACCCCACTTGGGGATGACAGACCTAAAAATACTACAAAGCAGCTGATAGCAACCAGTGGCACAAGTTTCCACTACCCCAGGGGGGAAGGCAGGTTGGGTAGAGGGAGGTGGGGTTCTGGGGAAAAGAGGGGGCTCTTCCCAGGGAGGTTCAAGAGGAAGAGAAGTTTGGGATTTGGAAAAGGTCATAAGTATTGTTTACTGTGAGGGGGAACTGGGGGAGGGGGCATGGAGTTCCAAGTAAAATCTATTTCCCACTCCTTCCTGTGGGACTATCACAGCACTATCGCAACAGTATCACAATAATGTGACAGCTGTATAGCAACATTATCACAGCAGTGTGACAACTGTATCACAGTGCTTTCACAGCACTGTCATGGCAATACCACAGTGCTATCATTTAGATCAGTATTCAATATGGTAGTAATGTTTAGGCACTCACTTAAAAGAGCTGTCATGGACATGATCTCACTCAGAAAACACATAACGTGAGCCAGTCTTATAGCCTACTGGGCCCCCAAAGACTAGGGGCCCCATGAACGCAGAATTTCCATAATTTATGAATACATTGGTACCTCAGTTCTCTAACTCATTAGAACTCGAATTTCTTAAAAGTTGAACCAACCAGTAAAAAAAAAAAATACCTAGAGCTCAATCTGAATCTCAGAAGTCAAACCGTGAACGCCGACCTAAGATAACTTGTACGCACAGGGAAATGGCATGTTTGTCAGCAGAAACAAAGGTTAAAGCTTTAGTCTCAGCCCTGCTTTCTCTGTGATAGCATCGTGTATGTTTACACTAGCTGAATACATATATTTAGACAGTAAAAATACATTTAGACAACGATAGACAGTAACAGTGAATATTATTCTATAATAAAATGCATTTAAAAATTAAGATATCTTATTCAGTATTTTAATATTAATAATAAACCCTTAATACATTTAATTATAATAATACTGTTGTGCCGAGTGGGGACGAAAGAGAGACAAAAGCGCAGACGTCAGGATATCGAGGAATACGGGGTTTAATTACAGGTAAGGAAGGCAAAACGCAGACGGACAATACAATGATTGGACTGGGGAAACAAACTGAAACGCGAACGAAACACAGAGGACTAATGACACCAACCAGAAACAGCTGATCACACGGGGATTCCACATGGGGTTAATGAGGGGGCGTGGCACACGGAAGGAGCGGACGATCGGGGCAAGACACATTTTTAAAAATTATTTTTATACATTGTTTGGATACATTTATTTTCTTACTTTACAAATTACTGTTTTGATACACGTGCTTAGATGTGTTTAGCATAGTATTTGCTGTTCTTGTCTTGTTTATCCGGTTCATTTTGTGTTTAAATGCTAAAAAAAAACATATTTAGGTGTAATTTTCTGGGGCCGGGAACCAATTAATTGGTTTTCCATTATTTCTTATGGGGAATATTCAATCATATCGCGAACTTTTTAGGATTCAATCCGGGGTTCTGAACAGATTAAGTTCGAGTTCTGAGGTACCACTGTATAAGGTCATATGATCATTTAAATTATAGCAACATATAATGTGATCTTCAAAAATATAGCAAAATATTTATTATTCAACATACCTTTTATTTGTATTTTCAGTTTTCAGGATAAACAAAGTTGACCCCCATTCTGGCTGTAATGGACTTCTAACTACCAAGCCAAGTGAACCAGCTCAAAGTAGCCTAATAGAAGAAAAAATGATACAAGACTAACATTACATCTCCCGTGGCATTGATGCTATCCCACTAGAGTGGTCGACAAATTGTAAACAAACATGGAGTGAACGCAGTTAAAGAAATATATGCAAAAATTCAAGAATAACCTCAGCTTCAGGGGCAGATTAAGGGGTAGGCTATCCTAGGCTACAGTCTAGGGCCATGGCGATCGACCTACCAGTGTGATACCCCCACCTTCCAATTGGAAAATTTTACCAACGACACTCCCGCCCCAACCATGATTGTTACATTTTACAGTGCTTTGACTTGCATGTTATTGATGTTCCATCATTTTAAATTCCGTCTCGTTTCCCTTTTGGCTCCTAAAAATAGCTTGAATGGTCCACTTAGGGGGCTCCGTACCCATGTCAGACTAAGGCCTCCAGAGAAGTTAATCCCCTGGATGTAACCACTGCCCTGCATTTCAAATCCTGTTGAGAACCTGGACCATCAAAAACCAGCCAAACCAGAGCTATCACATGACATTCTTACAGCAATAGTGCACCATGTTTAAAACATATATAAAGGCTGAAAATTTCAGCTCTTTAAAAGAAAAAATGTAAGGAAATGTTTTCTGCTTTTCTGAGTCCTGAAAAATCTGATTTGGGCTTTACCATGCTAGATCAGGTGAACTTCTTTCATTTATCCAGTATTCAAGCTCTATGTTTCAGTGCAATGATTCATCCTAAGAGACCCCATGTCGTCAAGTGCCTTGACTTTATCTCAGTGAACAAAGGCGTCCATTTAGACGTTTAAACACTGCTTTGTGCCTTTGGGTCTTTCTGCAAGCTTTCATGTGCAGTCCTGTCTCATAGAGTCGTGTTCATTACGGAACTACAGCCTATGGCAAGATTCTGCGACCGATGAGTGAGAAATAAATGACAGGTGTGGGAGGAGGGGTAGTTGGGTACTGAGGCCGCACTCAGTGTTATGGAAGCCAAGTCTGCGAAAACATCGGACATAGACACACCAAAGGGAACTTGTATTGGGATTCACACTGAATCTCATGTGCAGTCCCTGGGGTAACGAGATGGATTATTGTCAGGTAAAAATTTGTGATGATTGTTAACAGTACACGTGAGGGCATGATCACAAGAGCTCTACATTCAAAAGAGGGTATGTTCCATCTGCCACTACGGTGAATTATGAAATATAAACCTCTAATATTTCATTCCTTTTCCTGAGCAGAGTAGCTGTGAGTAGAAATCAATCGGAAGAGAATCCGTAACTCTGTAAAATGAGAACGTTGAATTTTGGCTTCATGTCATGCCCCTTACAGCAGGTTTCTTCCATCCATCCATTTTCCAAACCGCTTATCCTACTGGGTCGCAGGGGGTCCAGAGCCTATCCCGGAAGCAACGGGCA